>JARSSU010038834.1:0-19865 GCA_029619165.1 Eurosta solidaginis
GACATTGATACTCCGGCTCCCCCTAAACACCCGCGCTTGGTTTTTTTTTTTTTTAAGTTCTGTTAAAACTTGCCAGCTTATTTAAGATTACTAAACTGGAATAGAAGAGAAGCGCAGTAGGACGGGGATACAGTTGGGATATATGCACGTTGGAGGCGGAAATAGAAGGGAAGAGCACTGGGTTTTTTAAGGTAGGTGCGTCGGTGGTAAAGACGAGGAAAGACTGTTCGTAGTGAAAAGTGAAAAAAATAGTAAGTCGGTAGCTAGCGTGCGTAAATATAACAGGATGTATTTAAAATAACCGTGTAGTTGGGGTTCGTAAGGATTGGTAATAGTTATTTGCGGATCTATTACGAGATTTGTGTTTGAAACGTGTGTGTATGTGACGATTTTGAAAGGTTATATAGTCGATTTTTTGCGAGTGAATAGTGTGTAAAATTAAAATCGGACCGTGTTACATTAGGAAAGGGGTTATTGTGTTTTTGTGGTCTTTAGTTGTTTATTTTGTATACCGGGTTTATTGGTTTATATTTACTGAAAGAATGTATCTGATGGGTGCGAGATTGGTTCGGCACGGACAGGTTACCCGACACATAGCTGCTCGAGCCATAGGCCTACAAGACGGCTAACTACAGGAAAAAGACGACTGCCCCGAATCGAAAATACTCAGAAGTGAGACGGTTCGGGAGGTACCTGCGCTAGGTACTGCGCGGCACTGCACGCTGTTATGTGTCAATTCGAGCGGCAAAAGGAATGACTTGAAGGAATCCTATAGTTATGCGGTATAAGTTCAGACCACGCATATGCCGCCTGCTGCCAATCCCCCATCGGTACTGTTGTAGGACATAAGAGCGCCGAATGTTTTCCTATTTTTTTTTTTTTTGATTTTTTTTTGTAATACGTTGCCGAAATAGGGTAAAGATACTTACGTTTATGTTAGGGGAAAACGATCTGCTACACCGCGGCGAGCACAGACAATCATCGGTGCACGAATCATAACACTATGCGGTCACACCGGACAGGAGGGACGCCCTACGCAAAACATCCGTAGAGTCCACGGCTGCAATCTGAAATGTCGAGAAGACTGTCCCGAACAGGCCCTCCGAGAGAAGAGAAAGTAGCAGTATGAATAGCGAAAAGCAGACGCAGTATAAGTTAGGCAGCGAGCCGCCGAAGAAGAGACTAAGACAATCAACTCATAAGTGCCCAATAAATGATATACTTACGACTTCTTTGGACACTTAGGTGAGGCAATGAAAAGTGAAAAGGTAACGCCTTCTCTCGTGTCTCCACGAACGACGAAAATCAATTAAACCTACTTACAAGCTCGCACCTTACGTACGTACCCGTACAGCTATACGACGGGGATAGAAGCTACAATATCGACATTGGACAAACAGCGACTGATGGGCGCTTCCAAATTACAACATGCAATACCTGTCGCGGGGAAACGGGAGCACATAAATAACCTATTTTACGGTGTGGCCTTACGTTGTGGTATAACAACACCAAATCTCCTTCTGAAAACCTTCTGAATTAAAGTGCTTTATCATATCTGGCTTTCATTATCTTTGCATCCTCATATCATCTTTGTTCGTTGCCTTATCAGATCATGTATTCTCTTAGCTCTTCTTCCAAATCACTAGTGGATTTCCTGACATTTCTCTCCGCATTGGCATCTATCCCAAACTTCAAATCAGCTGGCAGTCTAAGGTCATTGCCAAAAATTACTTTGCAGGGGTTTGGCCCGTTGTCTCATGCACTGCTGATCGGTAAGCCTCAAGAATAATGGTATGCGGGTATCCCATTCTTTATGGTACTTGTCCACTACTTTCCTTAGTGCTCCTCCAATGTTCTATTGAATCGTTCTACCATACCATCGGATTGAGGATGCAATGGAGTGTCCGTGTTTTTCGAATGCCCAATGACTTACACATTTCTGAACACAGCAGAATGTACTCCATTGGTACACCATACCTTGCAACCCAATTGTTTATAAACACTTTTGCTACCGTTTCCGCTTCTTGATTTGGGATTGGGTATACCTCTGGCCATTTGCTGAAATAATCCATAACTACCAGTACATATTTGTTTCCGCCGTTGCTAGTAGGAAATGGACCGGCGACAATCCATAGCGATCCTTTCAATGGCGCACCTGAGTTATTGCTTCATCTGGCCATGACTTCGTGTTCTGGGCCCTTTCGCTCTGCTGCAAACCTCGCAGTTCGCAATCCACTCAGTGACCGACTGCACGGCAACCAACCCAATAGAATCTCTGTTTAATCTTCTCGAGCGTCTTCGTGATTCCAAGATGACCTCCGCTTGGACCATTATGCAGCTCGCTGAGCACGTCAGGATCCTCTTTCTGGGAACAACTATCAGTTTATTCTGGTATTTACCATCCTCACTCTCCCATACTCAATGAGAGGCAACCGGATATCAATTCTAAACTGTTCCACTGTGCCCAATATGACTTCGCAATGGGACTCTCTGCTGACATCTCTTCTCTGTTTTGGTCTTTCATTTCGTTCGAGCCCTTGCATAACACGTGACAGATCTGCATCTTCTAGCTGGCACTTCTTAGCTGTTCCTTGTCCCATTCATCTGTTACATGTTTTAGTTATTAGCCGGATATCTATAATGTCTTCTTTAGCCTCGGCTGTTTTGAACAGTGCTTGCATTCCAAACTACATGGTCTTCGTGACATTGCATCGGCATTTCCATGGGTACTACCTTTTCGATGCTCAATGGAAAGTCATAGCTTTGTAGTCGCTCGATCCACCGTGCCAATTGTCCTTCCGGATTACGGAACTGCAGTAGCCATTTTAAAGCTGCGTGATCTGTCCTGACACGGAATCGCTGGCCGTAGAGGTATTTGTGAAAATGTTTAACGCACTCTACCAATGCCAACAGCTCTCTCCGCGTAACGCAGTAGTTCCTCTCTGGTTTTCCAATCGAACGGCTGTAATATGCAACTACCTTCTCCTGTCCATCGACCAGTTGTGATAAAACGCCTCCTATAGCATATCCACTAGCATCTGTATCTAGAATAAATGTTTGCTCCTGGAATCGGATATGCTAACATTGGGGCAGTGCACAAACGCTCCTTCAATGTTTTGAAAGCCACTTCTTGCTCCTTCTTCCATTCAAAAGCTTTATTTTTTCTTGTAAGCTCATGGAGGCTATGGGCTACGCTGGAAAAATTTTGTACAAATCGGCGGTAATATGTGCACAGCCCCAGGAAACTTCTTAATTCATGTAGGTTCTGTGGTCTTGGCCAATCCTTTACAGCCTCTATCTTTTCGTTCGCAGTGCAGATGCCCTCTGTCGTTACCTTGTGACCCAAATAATTTACTTCCTTTTTAAACAGCGCACACTTTTGGGACTTAACTTCAGACCAGCGCCAGCTATTCTTTGAAAACTTCCTCCAAGTTCTTAAGATGTTCATCGAAATTCTTGCCCAATACGACGATGTCGTCCAGGTACACCAAGCATGTTTTCCAATGTAGTCCTTTCAATACCTGATCCATGAGTCTCTCGAAAGTAGCTGGTGCATTACATAGTCCAAAGGGCATTACTGAAGATTTAATGATGAGCTGTACGAGCTATATGCAGAAATCCACATAGTCCAGCAATTAAAACGCAGTGGCTCCGCTGGATAGGCCATGTTATGCGAATGAAAGACGATGCTCCGGCCAAGAAAGTGTTTCTATCGGAACCCGCCTATGGAATCAGAGGTAGAGGGCGGCCCCCACTCCGTTGGAAGGACCAGGTGGAAAACGATTTAAACTCCCTTGGTGTGACCAATTGGCGCCGGTTGGCGGAGCGAAGGAGCGACTGGCGCGCCTTGTTGGACGGCCATAACCGTTTAGACGGTTAAGCGCCAATTTAAGTAAGTAAGTTATGGGCGTAGTACAGCCAGTTCAAAAAATAATTTTTCGTACATATGTATGTATATATGACACGCCACAATTTTGCCAATAACTTTGCTTTCTTTCTAGTATATAAAATGTATGTATATTTTGGATTTTGATCCAAAAGAAATTTATGCAAAAATTCACTTATTTTTAAATTAGATTTTTATTTACCATTTAAATTTTTTTTTGAAATTGTATTAATTTTTGTAGTTTGTAACTTTTTTTGTAGGTTTTGAAATTTTATAATTTTTTGTAGTTTTGAGATTTTATAGTTTTTGTAGTTTTTTGAATTTTGTAATTTTTGTAATCTTGTAATTTTTTGTAGTATTTTATAATTTTGTCTTTTTGTAATTTTGTCAATTTTTTTGTGTAGTCTTTTCATATTTATAATTTTTTTGTAGTTTTTTTGTGTTTGAAATTTTTGTATTTTTTTGAAATTTTATAATTTTTGTAGTTAGATTTTGCGTTTGAAATTATAGATTGCTTCATGTAATTTTTAAATTTTGTTGCAATAAACTTTTTGTAATTTATATCATTTTATGTAAATTTCTATTTTTTGTATGCATTTTCTTTTTATCACAACCACCGCATCACAAACCATCACGCACTTTTTTAGCAAATTTTGTTAGTGTTTTTCAATTTTTGTGCTGCAGGGAATTTTTCCTGGTCCCCCGGAGCCACCAATTTTCTGCAGGCATGGTCACGGTCGCCATGTAATATGACCATCGTGGTCATCTTTATTTCCATCGTAGTGGACACAGGTTATCGCCCAAATGCTTAATGCCACTTGATAAGGACACACAATACTATTTAATTAAACTGATGCACTTTACTTTATAGTATGTTCCTTTTATTTGTATATAAAATGTTTAGAATTTAACACACATATATATATATATATACGAGATACTTAACTCACGACTCTGTCGGGTCAAAAATGCGCGGAATTGATTGGGTTCTTTTCATTTGACAGAATGTTTGTGTGAATTTGTGAATGTGTTGTTTTGACAGGTAACCCTAACTATGGTTGTGTTTAATAAGCATTTCTTGACTTTATGGTCAAGCAACACTTTACCGTAAGGGTTTACCTTACAACAGAAGCATTTGTTCAGTTGATTTGCGTAGAGCGCCAGCATGGCCCGTGTTCCATTTATAGGGCTATCGTCGAAAAGCATTGGCAATACAGAGGTCGTGTAGTTTCTACACTACTGTCGAAAATTAATTTGTGATGTTGGAAGCGCTTATATTCTTCAAAAGTGGACTTCAACACTACCATCACAAAATCGATTAATTTATGCTAGCAAACCCGTAAGCAAATAAATCAATTATCATTAGCAGATCCCATCTTTCGGAATTCCTGGTCCAATCGACATGATTATTGTTCTGATCAACTTTGGAAGATTTAAGTGAAAAGATCCAATTAAACAATCAACTGTTGAGATGCTTTTAAATATTTCATTCGTTGGGTATAACTTGCGTCATGTTTATCTGAGCTGTGTGTCCAAGCCAGGTGTCAGTACTCACGTGGTGTGAAAGAAGTGGATTACTGGTTCGATCACATTTAGAAATGGATAGTTTACAATCATCGATGAGTAAAATCACCGATCACGAATCCGGTAGAAAAGTATTTTCTTCAACAGTGCAACGAGCTGCGAATGGGACATATGTGACCAATATCCGTTTAAAGCCGATATCAAAACCCTCGATGAAACTTTGCCGCAAGCTATTTCACGCCTTAATAGTATGATGCCAAACTGCAACGTCAACCTGTGCCAAAACAACAATACACATCATTTTTAAATGAATACTTAAGTTGGGACATATGGAATTGATTCCAGAGGAGCAGTTTATGTGAGTACTTCAAAGTGGTTTTATGTAGCACATCATCCCGTAATTAAGTCCTGACACGTTCAACAACCAAAATGCCGGGTAGTTTTTGATGGTTCCCTTAAAGATTCCTCGGGTATTCATTAAGTGATCGGTTACACGTTGGTCCCCGATTCAACGCGATTTGTTTGGTGTTTTTTTACGTTTCCGCCAGAATCGGTATGTGTTCGCAACCTATATTGAGAAAAGTTCCGAGGCATAAGGGTGGCATCCAGAACAAACTCGCATTGTACTGAGGCATGAACAAACAGCTAACTCTACATTATCGATTGCTAACTGTCAGTTATCGGCTTGCGCCGTCTCGTTTTCCTGGCTTTGAGAGTTTTAAACAAATTGCGGAAGACTACAGACAGAATATTCATGCTTGAGCATGACGCATACGTAGATTACATACCCACTGGATGCGACACCGTCTCTTAAGAACGAACTTATAAACCTCTTAACAAAAGCTATTTCAACTTGAGAAAGTTGAACTTAAATTGTTGGCCTCTGCTTGAAACTTTACCAAAATCAATCTGCGTATTTATCCAATTGCCAAACACTCCCAAACATCTGAAACATCTGTCAATATTCTGGGGCTACATTGGAATCCGTCTAGTGATCAGCTACTTTTGAACATTGCATATCCTGTAATTGAGCAGAAACCTACGAAGCGAAGGTGTGTGTAAGAAACATTGTATGGTTGCACCTATTGTGCATTCTTTTAAAGTTTTATTCAGAGTCCTGTGTTACGGCCTTGGTTAGAATGAACCACTACCGGAGGCCTTATGGCAAACGATGTGCAACTATATGGGAAGTTCCATATTAAAACAATTAAATATACACGATACATTTCATGTCCTTCAAAGCCTGTGGAGCTTCTTGGCTTTTTAGATGCGTCAACCGTGGCTTGCGCGGCTGTTGTATACTGTCGCGTGCACATTGAAGGCTCCTACGCCATAAAATTGGTAGCAGCTAAAACGTTTGTGGCGCCGCTGAAATCAATATCAGTTCCGAGGCTTGAATTGAACGCCGCCTTGTTGCTAACGAAGCTAATCACTCTCGTCAAGGAGTCACTTACTTTGACAATTTCAATATTGTTTGTTGGACAGAGGAGATAGTTCTTCATTGACTTTCTGCAGGAAATGGTGGCGATTGACGAGTATAGTCGCGTATTGCATAAGATTATCACAAAGCAAGTCGTCGAGAGGGGGTACAGTGACTCGTTTTATCTACATTCGAGCAGGCCCGCCGCTCGCAGCTTTTTGACTGCGTGCAAATACCAATAATGGCGCCCTTTGATTGCATATCGTCGCTCCCATGGCGGACTAATAACTTTCAGATTTTCTGTGGTAGTTTTCTATGAAAAAAACCGAAACGTGTAGGCTTTCAGGGATAATATTATACTGAGTTTTGTTTTAAAAATATAATTTTGTTCATCGTAGAACATAAAGGAAAAGAAATCTTAATAAATAGGTATAAAACATTTATTTTCATTGGAGTCTTAGGGCCGTTGTGAAGAACCAGGCCCACTTTTATATAAAAGAAATTTAAATAAACCATCGGCGAACATAATAGGCAATTTCTTTGTGAAAAACAACATGATATTTGTACTTCTAAAGTGTATTTAAAATAGGAAATGATAAATGAAACAATCTTGGAAATAGGTGTGGCATGGTGGCTGTTTGACCAAGAGTTTGCCAGTTTTCCAAACCTTTCTGAAGCCAGAACTCGTAGTGCAATAGACGTATCCTGATAAAATGTAAAACATATTTTCCTTATAACTCCACATATTTCGACTAAAAAATGGAACACGTCAGTTAAGGACAACGCCCCTTTTATACGAACGAGTATTGAAAATTACCTGAGCGAATATAATAGTCAAAATCTTTGTGAAAAAATTTATGTCGATGGTGTTTTAGTTCTAGATAGTATTTGTAAGAAAAATACGAATAAATAAACGATATCTACAGGGAGTGGCACTTACCCTTTTTTGAATAATACTTCGTCTGTTTTCCGAGCCAAAACTGGAAAAAGGATTGACATTTATGAATTCGGTACACTTAATTCCTATACAAAGGGGAATATTTCTAATAAAAGTATGCAAGATCCTTTAATAAACATGTCCAGTTTTGATTATACTTATGGTGATTTCTTTTCTACACGAAAATGTCGCCACTTTCAGGGACAAACATTTTTTAAGATTCTCACTTCTCCCTGTGAAATTGTAGCCACTTAAAATGTTCAGTGCCACCCTGCATGAACGACAAAAATTGTAACCATTTTTACAAAAAAATACAGTTCGTGTGGCTGTTCGCTGCCAAGTGTGATCGCAATTGCTTTTGAGTGAGGCATGATGCGACACTTAGTACATACATAGCATTCGCTTCAGCTTCGTGTGATTCATCAGCTAATTGACAGGGCTGTTTTCTGCACCGTCAATGGCAGCGAGGGCAAGTAATGTTGCATTTTGGCCATTTTTAGGGGTACGTTGTTGAGAAAAGGTAATGTATGCCCTCTATTGAGTCTAAGCTGATTTTCAACACAACACAACTTTTTGAAGGTTGGCGACATTTTCGTGTAGAAAAGAAAAACAATTAGTGTTAAAGACTAAACTTATTGGCGATAGAAGCTGTGAACTGAGTATATTAAAATTCGGTTCTACCCGAACTTAATTTCTTTACTTGTTTTAAATCCCCCTATTTTAAAATATGGAATACTGAGTTACGCCCCTTGCTGATTTGACCGACGAAATATTACTAAAGTATGTACATAAGTATATGATAGTAATTATTGAGCTAGTCAATAAATGTTTATAAATAGGTACTTACCATAATCACGATTTGATAATGATCACTCTAATAAAGTTGATTATCAATAAACATACATATCTAGATCCACTCTCTGAAGAAATTTTAACAGAGTACTTCAATTTAATGTGCAATCGTAACGGTTCATACACTATGCGCATCACGACAAGAACTATTTATGTAATGTATGTAAAAATGCTTAATCAACCGACCAACTGCGAAGTAAGCTTAAATTTCCCCTAACTTTGCCAGTTCTGCTTTTCATAGGCAAGTGTCTGACGTTCAGTAAATACTAACATTATTTTTGGATCACAATAAAATATCTAGAAATTTTTAAATCCATCAATGTAGAAGGCAATAGTGTCCAATATATATTAATGTGTAGCACCTCCGTAACCCATCAATATGTGATTTATTGCAAATCAAAGGATTTAACTTAGTTTTGTGTCAGGAATATGATTTTATTTTGATGATGATATTTTTGAAAGCGAAAAATCCAAGTAAGTAAAAACCATAATTTTAAAGATTCTTAATTTTTGTATTTCAAGTAAAACCGATTTAATACTATATTTTATATTAAGGCATATAATAATGAAATATAGTACCCAGTGCAGGTAGAATCGCAACTTATGACAGAAAAAGGCAATTCCAAAGGATCGTTCGTTTTATTTTTTATCCTAAGTACTTTCATTATATATTGTGGTATATTCATAGTCAAACCTAGTTAAGAATATAAGTACGTGACAGATTCTTGATGTATTTTCCTATCTGTCAAAATGCTGCAACTAACTTTAAGCACAACTAATTTCTTCTACGAATTTGCTCCATTGAGTACGTAGCACATCTCGCACATATATTAGTATCCCTATATGGATAGCGACAAAAGTATCAAAATATTAATTTTCGCCCTACAGCTGCTTAGTGTAAAACGTGGGGAGAGACTAATTTTTCTGGTCTAACACAAAAGTCCTATTTTATCAGAGAGTTCAATCCCTTCAATGTCTGAAAGTATATCTGAGTAGCTGTGTTAATTTTTTGGTGTTTTGTAGTGCTGCATGGGAATGGAAAAGACTGCAAAGAATATTTACCAAGCATGATTAGTTAATTTTTAGCGAAACTAAACATAACAACTGCATCTTGAGAATTTGTAATAGGAAAATACCAATATCAATGAGGCAGAACATTTCCGGGATCATTGAACGTGATACGGAGCTATGAAACCGACCAAATAATGGCTATTCGTGTCGAGTTTGGGGTGCCATCAAGAAGGTATGGGTCCCTCCATCTTCTGACAGACGAAGTTTCTAACGGATTTCATAGATGGGGTTGTTAGGGCAAAGATTGCGGTCCGAGCTAGTAAGCTGTTTTTTTATTCTTTAGTGTGGATGACTATTTATTATGAATTTGACTTTCAATATTACGTCGTTCGATTTGGCGCCCCTTGGACGTGGCGCCCGAGTGCTGTGCACGCTTTGCACGCCCGCTAACGGCGGGCCTGCATACGAGCTCCAAGAAGCTAGAATCCAATTACTAAAAAGCGCGCACACGGTGTTCTGGAAGGTGGATTAGGTTTCCTTGCGATAACGAAAAAACTGAATAGCAGAACTGTGCAGTAGGTGGCCAGAAAATAGAAAAAATTCATCCCAAAATCGTAGCGGTTCATGTGCTTGAGATATTCATTATTTAAGGTCCGATTTTGTAGATAATATTCTTTCCCTTCAAGTATCTGTGTTACCTGTCTTCAAATTCTTCAAGACCATGCACGGGATAATGATAAAAGACCGTTTAAGATCATGCCTAACATGATTACTGTGTAAAACACTTGAGTTACGATAAAAATTAACCGCGACAATGGAAGTACGGATCTCAGCACTCAGCATCACGGGGGTTCAGAAGAGTCAAGATCCAGTCGTAAAAATTCCAAAAACTCTGAATCTTTTCTCAACTTTTTTCCAAGAAGTAGCCCCCGGAATACCCCACCCTGTATTTTTGATATAGACGTGGTTTGATTGGTAACTACTCAGTTAAATTTATGGCTGATGGTGGACAAGGGTTCTATAAATTTTTAAGTATGTCCATTATTCCAGAAAATTACGTTTTTGAAATCTACATGAAGACGGTTCATCACGAAAAGAGCAAAGTTATCAAGTTTACGAGTGTACACAAGTTGATTATGTTAGGTATTATACCGCGCACCAAAGAGACCTAAGAAAATTTGAAAATATTATTGATCTCATAAAAAGCAATGATATTTCCATGAAATTGTGTCCGACTTCAAACTGTTACTTCTCTTGAATGGGCAACAAACTGCCACAGCAAATTTTCCTTGTCTTTAATGCTTTATAAAACTGCAAGATCTGCGAGATTGTAAGGAAATAGAGAATATTTCATATGCAGACTCAAAGGAAATGATACTGCGACATAGAAATTGCAGATGAACTCTTGGCCGCTAAAACTTATGGCGATTTGCGTAACGATTATGAACAATTTGTATTACTAAGAGGTAAGAAAAAAATTCCGTTCATAGTAGAAGTACTATCAATCCACCTTTATTCGATGAACCAGATGACTTCAGAGAGATTGAAAATGCGTGGTGCCAGAGTTCCATATATTGCACGGCTTCGTAAATCATATGTTCTGGAAATGCCTTGTGTCGCACTTAGGCAGAGAGAAAGCCCTTTTATGGCCTCAAAATCTGGGTCTGTGGTCGATAAATTACCCTGGAGAAGCGTTTGAAGGGAATGCTTGCAGAAAATTACTCAAGGAATCAGCAAAATTGTTAAATCCTTAAATCTGTAGCATCGTGGTGGAGAATTATCACTTATGCCTCGTTGCAGCATTTAGAGCCATGGACGAAATTGTGAAGTCAGATTTAGATTAACATATAACAGATCTCAAGAAGCTCTTGCTGCTCTTGATGTGAGTGAAATCTTTGAAAATTCATATAATTTTGAGCCATATTCCAGAATCGCTTGAATGTTTGTACAAAGAGGAAGGTTTCGGTTTGTGGTCTGAACAAGCTGGCGAAAGTATTTATCACGAATTCTTAAAATATTGGAACGACAAAAATTGAAACGCAGTTTTTTTTAGCAAGCACCTTACATAGTTGTACTACTAAAACATATATTTGTACCTCCACAGCATTTTTCACACGTCTATACCTTTATAGATATATATAACATTCTCGGTTCTGCTAACCGACGTGATAATCAGGGTAAGAAATATTATCTAAAAAGTCGGACCATAAGTAATGAATACCTCAAGCACATGAACCCTTACGATTTTGGGATACAATTTTTCTATTTTCTGGCCACCTACTGCATAGTTCTGCTATTTCAGTTTTTTTCGTTATCGCAGGGAAACCTAATCCACCTTCCAGAACAGCGTGCGCAGGCGCATGAATTTTTTAAGACATTGATCATTTACAAAATTCACAACAACTACATTGCAAATCTACGCTTATCTGCTATTCGCCATTCATAGACGAATCAGGTTGGTGGCCGCATAAATATGCAGATATCAATTACAATATAAATTTCCGATAATACTACCTAAATACGCTAAAATTTCGCTACTCATCGTAAGACATACTGTAATGTATCCAAAGTGAATGCATACATATCTACACACATAGCACAGCGCGGCGTCAATATGCACGCAGGTGTCGAAGCGACGTTCGCTCTTGTTCGTCAACAATTTTGGATTTTGGGATGCAGAAACTTTATAAGGAAGGTCGTATTTGATTGCAAAGAAGAGCAACCAGCACTCAACTTATGGGTAATCTACCATAAGCAAGAGTTCAGCCCATTCGATGTTTTCTACATTGCCGACTTGACTACGCTGGCCTTGCGCATAAAGTGTTCAAAAATGCGAAATCCAAAAATTGGTAAAGCCTGGTTTACTATATTCGTCTGCCTGTCTACTAAAGCCCTACGCGAATTGGTGAGTGATTTAACAACCGATGCCTTTTTATCTTCTTTTCGCAGATTTATTGCAAGCCGCAGAAAGCCCAGTGACCTCTATTCCGATAATGGTACCACCTTACACGGAGCGAAAGCGAGCTATAAACGAACTTCAACGGATCCCAGTATTTCATGAAGGTCGGGCAGAGGTGTCTCAATCCTTAGCAACGAAAGGCGTTAATTGACATTTCGTCCCACCCTCAGCACCACATTTTGGAGGGTTGTGTGGAAACTGGAGTACGATCTATAAAATTACATTTGAGAAGAGTGATTGGATACAGCCTACTTACGTTCGAAGACTACAGCATGGTACTATGTCAAATCGAAGCTATTTTAGATTCACGACCTCTGTGCAGCATTTCGGATACAGATCTCTGTTCTCTTACTCCGGCACATTTTTAAATTGGCGAACTCATATACATGTATACCTGAGCATTTGCTTTAACTACAAATATAAACTTAACTTACAAACAACATTGGCGTCATCTTCAGGCTATGGTTCAAGGCTTTTGGAAACGCTGGCATACTGAGTACTTAACGTCTTTACAACAGAGGCATAAATGGCAACAGTGCACTACTAATTTTGAAATCGGCAAACTGGTTGTATTGAAAGAACCTAATGTTCCACCATCAAAATGAATTTTAGGGCGCATCGTCGAAGTGCACAAAGGAGATGATGATTTAGTACGAGTGGTTACCAACAAAACCAGCAAAGGAGAATACAGCGTCCAATCTCAAAGGTGGCGACATTGCCTTTCTGAACGCGTCGTTTAGGGTGGTGGTATGTTTGGGAACCGCAGACTACCTTGTTCATCGTAATAACTAGTTGAGAACCTCTGCGATATCGTCATATATTGGAAGTCATTCAACTCCTTAAAAATAACATCATCTTTAATACATCATAACTGTATAGCCTACTAAGCTGTTGAGCTCTCACTAGCATGCATTTGTCTAATAACAATCGTACATACATATTTACATATGTATGCATATCCCCATGTACATACAGAGCGAATGAAAGTTCAAGGCCAGCAGCATCATACGAAAATACTAGTGGTTTATTTAAATGGACTTAGTAAAATCGGTTGCTGGAAATCAACACAAGGGCTAAGTGTTGTGTTTTATTGTTCGCTACCACCAAGAAATGCGGTCAGGAGGGACACAAGGCCGCAAACTGCTCAAACATACCGAAATGTACGTTATGTGTGGGACAATATTCGGCAGGCAGTTTTAGATGCCCACAACGGGAAGGAGCAACCAGATTGCCTATGAGATTGTTGCAACTCAATTTAACCACTGTCAAGAGGCCCAAGACCTCTTATCCCATACAATGTTTGAAGGACGATTTCACATAGCGGTACTCTCAGCCGTAAGGAAATAAGCAGGAGAAAGGCTCGTACAAGGTTGTGAAGAGGATCAGTGATGCCATCTACCGCATACAAAGGTTTGGGAAACCACGAAATAGAAAGGGTGTTCACTTGGAGAGGCTAGCAGTTGGATCGAGATAGTTGTCTTATCGGATGATCAGACTTAGGTGTGACGAATATTGCCATCACTAGCAATAAACTCCTAACACAAAAACAGTGGCGACCCCGCTTTTTCTAATCGAAAAACTTGTTTCTAAATTTTTTGATTTTACTTTGCCCGGGGATCTAGCCCAGACTCAGCAAGAAAAAATAGGTCCAAGGTAGTTCCAAATGGAACATAGAAAACGTGTAACTAACTATCCTAAATATTACCTTTTTCCTTGCTTTCTCTTACGTAAGAGGACATTCATTCAACAAGGTAGGTGAAAATCGTATTTGATCAAGTTTTAATTAGAATAGAGTGAGAAATGTAAAAGACATCGGTTTGCAAGTATATATATCTAAGGCTGGTAGAACACATGTGATAAGTTCCTTCATTGTTAGAAAGAGTAGATTTAACCCTGCAGAATTCATGATGAGAGAGAAATAAAAGATACCTTACTAATTTTTTTAACGATTTATTACACAATGCTAGTTCGTTCTAACTTGTAAAAACCGGAGATCGATATCTTTATTACTTGTTGAGTTAAGAGCAGTCAAGATCGACAGCCTTCGAAATAGGAGCATTTTTCACATATAAATAAATAAATAAAGTAAGGCGCGACAACCTCCGAAGAAATTATTAGCGAGCTTCTCTTCCAACTTGCGTCGTGCTCCTTTTAATTTTTCCTACAAATTGGCGGAATGGGACCTACTTGTTTTTTGTCGACTCCCAACGACATTTGCAAGGCAAAGAAGATTTCACTGAGAAGCTTTTTATGGCAGAAATAAACTCGCCGGAGGGCGGCCACTCTTAGAAAAAATGTCTTCTAATTGAAAAAATTTGTTTCTAAGATTTTGGTGTTCTATGCCCGGGGCGTGAACAAAGGATCTTGGCGTGGTAGATGGAGCACACTACCATTACACCACGGCCGCCTAAATAATTATCAATGGTAAATTGTGCTCTAATGTTAAGTAACAAATTTTAAATATTGTAATGAATTTTGGGAAATTCTGATTATTTGCACCTTCTGCTATCGTTCGAATCGCTGAACTGTCGAATAAATAACTTGAATATTCAGTATAGCAATATCTCCTTTATTTAAAACTCTACTGCAGTAGTAGTACTTCACAATATTCGCGTACTTCACTCAAAGAATGTTTACATCAAAACTGATTAATTATTCCACCGCGGCCACCGTGGTGTGATGGTAGCGTGATCCGCCTACCGCACCGTATGCCCTAGGTTCACACCCCGGGCAAGCAACATCAAAATGTTAGAAATAAAGTTTTCAATTAGAAGAAAAATTTTCTAAGCGGGGTCCGCAGTGTTTGGCAAGCGCTCCGGGTGTATTTCTGCCATGAAAAGCTCTCAGTGAAAACTCATCTGCCTTGGCAGATGCCGTCGGAGTCGGCATAAAATATGTAGGTCCCGTCCGCCAATTTGGATGGAAAATCAAGAGGAGCACGACACAAATTGGAAGAGAAGCTCAGCCTTAGATCTCTTCGGAGGTTATCTGCCCTTACATTTATTTATGTTTTATGATTCATTATTCCTCAGATTGCGCTGCTTTTATACTCTCTGTTGCCTAGTTCGCATATTCTCCTAAGGTCAAGACTTTTTCGCGCAGCTGATATTTATTCCTACTGTATGTATCTGATATTCACGTTTTGTCTTCTAGTTATATGCGTGTGTATTTGGAGTAATAAATTCTGCTCTTAGCTGCTGCCTAGTTGTATGTATGTGAAATATTATTTTTACTGTTAGCCTTCACTGTTACATGTATGTGTAGCTGCTTGCTTTGATGTTTACATGTACATATGTGTGGCTGCTTGCTTTATTATTTGTGCGTTTATTTAGTAGCGGCATACTGATGAACCAAAATTCTGGTTCGTTGCCTCACACTATGTTGTTTGGCCAATGGACTACTCGAAGAGCTTGAGCTTGGCGGATTGGCTTTGCATAATCAGTAATCGTTTTGACGTTTCACACAGTATGCGCCTTGGCTGAAACCACCCTTACATTCTTTCTGTGAAATTCTTTCCTTCTTTTTATTGCGTCCATTTGGGTTTGTCAATGCCAGTGTTCTTCTCGCAGGTACCTTCGGTTTTGGTTTGCGTGTTCCATCGATCCAATAATCTTTGCCCGCTTTACTTCCTTTGACTTTTGGGGTCGAATCCAGGGACCGAAAGTAACTATTATTTTTTTTTGGAGTCGAAAAAGTCCGGGTCAAAAAATAAAAGTCCGGAATAAAAGTTAAGTCCGGACTTTTATTTTTTATGGCCAAAATAAAAGTCCGGCTTGATAACAAAGAAATGGCTTATCCGAATTAAAAAAATTTGGTACCAATCGATTCTCCTGAATTCCTAAAATTAAAAACTTTATGGACTTTTGAAAATGGACTTTATGAAATTTATCATAAACAAATTATATCGAAAACTCGTAGTATAATAGTGAACTTGCAGTGGATTTTTGCAATAAATTTCGTTCCAATAAACTATTAGAGTGAAAATTGGTAAAACGCGTTCTGCTATGATGGGCGTAATCGTTCAGTAGTCACGCCTGTTTCTGTATATAGAAATTTCCGATATTTGAGTATCTACACAAGCCACGTTATTTAAATTTGGCGTGTAAATTACTGACAATTGCATGTAGTTGATCCACATAATTTTTTATACAATGGGCGTGCACCGCCTACTTTCCAAAAAAGATTTTGGACTTTCAAGAGCGATAACTCGTACACCTTTTGAGCTATGTTTTTGCAATTGGTAAGCGAACTTCATATTTGTATTTGTACATACGGCAGAAAAATTTTAAAATCGAATTAAAGTCACACCCACTTGTATATAAAAAATCAAAACAGGATACTTGAATTCATTGCTAAGTACGTGAATATGTCGGAGTTATTTCGGTACTATTGCGGGATCATTTGGGGATCCTTCCGGTATAGTAGTAGAATAGAATAGTATAGAATAGTAATTCTTTCACCCTTGTTATATCAATTAATTAACTTAAAAAAAATATATATTTTTTTAATTCGAAAAAATTGTACTGTACTATTGTTCCGGCTTCAAAATTATCCTACGAGTCATGCAAAGTTATCTATTTCCTCATTTGTAATATTTCAATTGGCATCACTGTATTTGTATTAATTGCTTGTTGTCTTTCTTCTATGTCTTGTTCTGTTTTAATAAATCAGTGTCATATCAGCAATCAAACTATCAACTTGTGCTCGTTACATTTCGGAGGTTCGACTCGCATTACCTGCTTTCGGAAACTTTACATTCCACACGGCAAACATCTCAACAAATATGGTCCTTACGAACCGGATTATTCCTACATATTGGAAAAATCTTCAGTTAGCACATACATATGTATGTTCAAACTATAAATGCAATAAATCCACCATCTACAGCAGAGCCGGCCACACAAATACTAAAACAATTGCATAAGTGTGTGTAAAAATTGAGTGACAACTCCCTACAGTGTGCTAAAAGAAAATATGGACTGTGAAGTTGGAAAGGTATGTTGTTTTCTTCATTCAAAATTCTTTGTGCTAAAAATAAAGCGACGCGACAAAATAAGCCTTCTCTTATTTCACAGTTCCTATATGCTGTATCTGATTCGCTATCCGAAAATAGTTTCCTTTTGGCTTTATCATAAACTGAGCTTTTCTGCTTGTCAAAGGGAAGCTATGTCTTATGGCAGTATTAAATGCCTTTCTAGGAAAAAAGTTATTTGATGTGAAATTCGCTGGCACAGCAAACATTGCAGCATTTTGTTTTATTTAATGCGCAAAAAGTAGCAGAACGTCTGCCTCTGCATTCATTCTGGTTTTGTTTAGCATGCGCAGCCGTCTTGCTTGCTCAAGCGTTTGCAGCGAATGGCAAGCGATATCAAAATACAAAGACTATAAAACAATGTAAAAGTAAAAATACTTTCACATTATTAAGTTTTAAAATGTGTATGTTGAAAGGAACTTAATAATACTACTAAAACTTATTAAAAGTCACTTAACATTGCAGCATATTGTTTTATATTATGGCCCAAAAGTAGCATGAACTTTTCTTTTGCATTCACTGTTGATTTTAGTGAGTGACAAGCGAAAGCAAACGATCGTGATCACATGTCGTTAGTGCCGTGTGAAAATACCAACTCAAATTGCACAATGTGCAACTTTTGGCCGGCTTTGATCTACAACTGAGCCGGCCACACAAATACTAAAACAATTGCATAAGTGTGTGTAAATTGAGTGAAAACTCTCCACAGTGTGCTTAAAGAAAATGTGGACTGTGAAGTTTGAAATTAAAAAGGACTTTGGTTATTTGATTTCAAGCTAATCTGACTATATTTACTTATATTCGTATAACTAAGAACGCGGAGTGTCGAGCTAGTCAGATAAAACTTTTTTATAAAAGAAGGTATGGTGTTTATTCAATGCAAAATTTACTTTAAAAAATTCACTTTTTCATTAGGAAAGAACTATAAAAAAAGGTAAATGTAAGATAGAAATATATATTTTCAAGACATAAAGGTACTCATAAAAAACATTATGAAATTATAAAACTAAAGAGAACGTGTAAAAATATATTTATATTAAATTGTCAATACTTATTAATACTTAATTAATTATTAATATTAATATTTAAATTGTCAATATTAATATGTATGTTCAAAGGAAATTATAATACTAATTAAAAACGTATTAAAAGTCACTTTAACATTGCAGCATATTGTTTTTATTATGTGCCCAAAAAGTAGCATGGACTTTTCCTTTGCATTCACTGTTGATTTTAGTGTGTGACAAGCGAAAGCAAACGATCGTGATCACACATCGTTAGTGTCGGTGTGAAAATACGAACTCAAATTGCACAATATGCAACTTTTGGCCGGCTTTGATCTACAAGTATAAGTTGTTACTCAACAGCATAAGTGGTAAATTAAAAACATGCTTACATACAAACAAATAAAAGGTACAATCCAACTGTTGTTATTATATTTGTTTGTACAAAGCATAAACGGAGTGCAGTCATTACAAGAATCCCAAACCATGGAGGTAGCAAATTAAATTCGTGGGGTCAAATATAGCTCCTTACAAAATATAAAAGTTATATCTTAGCAGCCAATGAAGCTAGAGGCTCTAGAAAAATACGGTGTGATCGGCTTGACACTTTATGGCAAGAATTTGTAGATGTCGATACAAAAATTGCGTCAAATGTGACCAAGTCTCAGAGTATTCTTCTCAGGAAGATGTATATTTGGACTTGAAGGACGTTTTCTTGTACTGCTGGCTACTCGTTCTGCTGCAGCAGCTCTCATTTCAAGCACTGGGGTAGAAGACCTAAATACAACACTCAACAGATTTACGAAACTCAGCGCAGCTTGATCGACCAATCTCGTACCTACGACACGCGATTGCCAAAATTGGACATTCCTGCCTTCCATGGGGAATATTGCAAGTGGCCACCTTCAAAGCCTTATTTTTAACACCGTGCACAACGCAGCACAATATCTAAATCACGGAAATTTCAATACCTGCAAATGCACTTGAAAGGTGAGGCTGCAAGCGTTATTTCGGGAATGTGTTTGTTCAAATGAAGCCTACGACAGATCTTGGAGCAAAGTATGCGATAGATATGACAAGCAAAAACCAATTGTTATTTCATACATAAAATCATTTTTTGACCTCAAATGTGCAGTAGAACCATCCGCTGTGGCAATCCATAACTGGCTGACAATATATACTCTATCTTGGAGGGCTGAAATCTTTAGGAGCACACGCAGAAAGCCGAGATCCTTGTGTT
>JARSSU010038835.1:0-54099 GCA_029619165.1 Eurosta solidaginis
TCTTACTTTTGGTCGTCAAACAAAATTGGAGGATGCGTGTACTCAAGTTTGAAAAAGCATTTTGCGATCGATGCTGCGCTTGTATGCCCAACTGATGTCAGCAGATACAAAATAATAGGTGACTGACGACTTGTTTGTTTGCAATACGATAAAATCCTCTTGGGTATTTCACAGCCAAATGCATTGTCCGAATTAGTGATGTGATTATTTTCTTTAGTACGTGCATATAACGTATTCTTTAATGTTTCATGATTCTCAGCAAAGCATATATTTCCTCTCACGAGTCCACCTACACATCGCGCACGCAAACCGTACTTACAAATATCATTCCATTTCTTGTTGCCTTGTTTATGCATCAGATGAGAATCATTTACCCATCAAGAGGAATCCCATCTCGTGCGTCCTGAACCATTACCCCATTGGCGTCATTCTTATGCGAATTAATATAGATGATTGTTTTACATTTACCTTCATTTAGGTGAAAATGATAGAACGTGACAAATGAGATAGCATCGTGTTGACAACGATGCAAGCTTCTGCTCATGAGGCTGCTAATGCTGCTTTGGTTTGAGGTGGTGGTTGCATCGCGGAAGAGGTGTGTGGTGAAGTGTGCATACTTTTAGTATCGGCCGTGGGGGTATTTTCACTGTGTTGTGTGCGTACTTAAGTCTTTGCATATCGCATGTATCTACCAGCTGCTGCAAATGAGTTCATATATTAAAAGCTTTCGTTCTGTCCTTTCGTCCTCATGATGTGCTTTATTCAAGAGTTCAGCTTATCGTTGCATGTCAATGAATTGTTTGCGTGTTTTTTTTTTTTTTTATTCATGTCTAGATTAATTTAACTTGACATGTTAATCATGAAAAAATTCGATGGCTTGTTTCTCGAAGTCTTAAGTGCCTACATTTATATTTAGTGTGAAACCAAAACTTTAAGTTATCTTAAATTTTATTCCACTTTAAAATTCCGCTTTTGTTTAATCTTTTGTAAAAAAAAATATTTGCATTTTTGCTCAATTTAAGTTGAAACGCAAGGAGAGTGCAAGATTATAATTTTTAATTTCCTTCCTCGATGTCGAGTTTTCAGGAAAGGGAACAAAGAAGCACAAATTAAGGCACTTAGTTAAGATAGTAATGGGGGGCTTGAAGGCTGTCACACATTAGGTTGAATTTCTAACAGCGTTATGATTTCACGGAAGTCGGAAGCCGTAAAAGGCCTTACGAATTAAATTAATTATTTTAAAGTATGGACTTGAAGCGGCATCTGACAGCACTAGCGTATTGCATTGCAAAAACGTATGTGGTTATTTTGCTTTTTACTTCGAGCAACCCAGAAGTCTCTTCATGAATTGTATAACGTCCTATCTGATCCCCCAAAGTAAGCCACAACAGACTGTTTATCTTTCCCGCAGAGAATCTTTCGTGATATTTGGAAAACCTGCGCTGAATTCTTATTTGTAACGAACGATGCTGACAAGTTATTGCTTTATTATGCGGTTAGTCTTTCGATTAGCAATATTATCATCAAATTATGGAATTTTTTTTAGCCACGGCTTCTTATTGGTTTTTTATCGGCTTGTTTATCGACGGTTAAAAAAATGTTATTACATTTTATTGGTAGTGTGTTTTTCATAACAATCGATGGTCGTCGTAACAAGGCGGTAACAAGCTGATAACAAATTGTAATCTCGGATAAAATCTGTTAGACTTTTCATAACAAGCGATTAACTTTTCGTGACAAAAATCTGTAACTTTTTTGATACCATATAGATAATTTTTGATAGCGAATCGATAACTTTTTTCGATGAAAAGTTCGATAATTTCTCGTTAGACTCAATGATTTTTTCGACACCAGTCGATTAACTTTTAATAGCATAGTGATAAATGTTTCAAGTAGGCAATCAACAAATAGTCGATAACAGCCGATACTACATGGTAAAATCTCGTGTTACAAATTTAAGCTTTTTGGTGAAATTTCAATAAATAGTCGTAGAATATCGTAACTTTTCGAAAACATTAGATAATATCTCGGCAAATCTTTTTGATCTTCGATAATATCTTTGGGTCACAAACCCAATACTTTTCGATAACGCATTGATAATTCTTCGATAACATTGATAGCTTTCAAATAGCGGTGGTTAATAGCTTCTATAGCAGTCGTAACTTTTCTGTAAATTGAAGCTTTTTTGACTTAACCGCAATATCGATTAGGCAATTCGAAATTTTTTTCGATAGCACATCGATCTACCCGATAGTAAAATCAATATTTTTTTTTGATAGCTAAATAGATAAGCTTTGGTTGTTGTGATAGGAGATTGGATTACTATCCAATAATTGGCGATATCTCGTACACTGGAGTTTCTAAACTGAATTAAAGCTCGATAATTTTTTGTGATAATCCGAACATTTTGGATAACAAAGATCTAAACTAGTGTTTTGTTAACATTTCGTAATTTCCGATAAATTGCCGATAAATTTTCGATAGTAAATCGCTTACTTCTTGGAGCAAATCGTAACTTGTGTAACAGATGGATAAAAACAATTCAAGTACGATGCGAGATATATTACAGTTTTCTAACACTGCCGATAAAAGTCCATAACTTTTTTGAGAAAATCGGATTAATTTTTGGATACAAGATCCCTAACTGTGTACCGTTCGAGGATGTTCCGCATAAATGACCGATAAATTTTTAGTAATAGTTTTTGAAACGCTCCGACAACAATCGATACTCTTTTTGATAACATACCTATAAATTTGGAGTGAAAATCGATAATTTTTCGATAATAGTCAATTAGACTTTGATAAAATATCAAGAACTCATCCATAACCTTTCTTATCGAAGGCAAATTTATAACCCTTCGTAACAAATCGATAACTTATCTACACCTCGATATGACCATAGATGGTGCACAACTCTCATTTGTATGATAACATAGCGATAACTTTCTATTAAAACGGCATTCGCTTTTTCATAGCAAATTGATGGAACATTCTTCCTGATTCGATTTCATTGCTTTCATCCCTTACTTTCATTTTTTTCTTTCCGTTCATGTCTTCTTGCCTCTATTTGCTGTCGTGTTTCGCTCGTATCAACTCCATCAGTACTTGATCGTTCGCCTGTTGTTTTTGTTGTTGCTGCGGCAGCGATAAGGACACTCCTCGAAGGCCGTGGGGGTGTTTCGATTTTGGTGTTTTGCCGGATGCAGATCCGGTACTTTTCCGGCACCAGCACCACAAGGTACCCAGATCATTCTAGGGGAACGATTGTAGTATGACCACATAAACCTTCTATGCCGTCCCACCATCCTACCTCTTCGGGGCGCACGAGACTCGGCTGTTAATGAAACGGGATTCGCCCGGTGTGGGGTTGAAAATTGGGTTTGAAAAGCTATATATTTGCTGTGCACACCTTGATATGTTTCTCTATACGACCCCTTGAGTCAATTTGTTATTTTTTTAGTCGCCTCTTACGACAGGAATGACCTACCGCGGTGTATTCTAATCCACCTATACCAGCTGAGTGTATATCGTCCCCTATTACACCACAGTCTAAGACTGGCTTTACGTCTGCATTGCCCTGTCAGCATGCCAATCTACTACTACAGCTTCAATTACCTTGCTCTTGGCATTCTGTATACGCTTATTGTGATATGATTAAAATCATCTTAGCGTTATCTCATTTTATGATAGACCTAACGAAGTATAAAGTCTTCCTACACCTATTCTTCTTCTTATTCATATTACACGTGTAAAAAAATATTTGGCTCGAAAATAATCTTTATTCACTAAGCAACAAGTTTAGTTTTTGAATAGAAAGCACTATAGCTTTGGTACTTTAGTAGTACCCGCTCTTCGCTCTATCAACGAATTAACTAACCAAGCAAATTAATTTACCTAATCGTAAATTATTTTATCCTATTTACAGTAATTTTTTTGCAAATGTATTTTGCTTGTGCACACTTTAGTATTTCTCCTAAGTTTGATGGTGGTTCGGTGTCCTTTTCACCATAATTGTGTGAAACTATGAGATTTTCTGGAGATCTTTTAATTAAATATATGCTCACTCATACCACCGAGTTTATAGCTCTGCTCAGGTGCTTTATGTGCTTTAATTTATTGGTGATATTTTACTTAATTGATTTTTTCTCTGACATAATTCGTCGTGTAGACTAACGCCTGTCAAAGTTATTTTTGGGCTTAATGTTAAGAATTACTTTAATTTTCACCAAAATATAAATCTTTGGGGCTTTGGAATTTGTCACATTTGTATACTTACACCTCAATGCATAATGTCATGCGACATTATATGTACTTATAACATTGTGTCAACTCTCTAACCCTCTGTTTAATTTTCAACCTTTCTTTGTTGCGTTTTTTATATCTTAACATTTTGGTGCTAATCTTATTATTGGCGTTCTTTATCTTTATTTGCACACATGCAGAAAAGGAGATCATACCCATGAGGAAATAAATATTCAAAACAAAGTGTATTTGTTGGGCTTGCTTATAAATATCTTTCTTTATATCGAAAAAGTTTGTAGTGGTGATGTAGGATATTTTCGTTTTTATTATTTTAATATTTTTAGTATAAATTACGGGTGTTGTTGGGTTGTTATCGGAAAGCTAATCAGTTTATATTACTGCTTGGTTATCTAGTGGTTTTTCAATTAATCGATTGTTTTTTCGGAAATTTTCATTAATTTATTACATAAAAATATCGATTGTTATGGAAAGTTATCGGATTTGTTATTGAAATTCATTGATTTATTTTAAAAAAATTATCGGTATTTATAGAGATTTTATCCACATTTATCAAAAGATCATTCTCTTATAAAGTAATTATCGATTGTTATCGAAAAAATATCGATTTTTTATCGGCGTGGTATATAGTATTATCGAAATGGTAATCGATTTTTTTTTCGAAAATTCAATTATTTATTACGAAAAATTGTCACTGTTTATCTGAAAAGTTATCGATTTGTTATCGGAAATTCTTTGATTTATTATAAAAAGTTATAGATTGTTAAAAATGTAATGAATATATTATCAAAAAAAGTTGTGATACGTTTTAAAAAATATTGGATTTGGTATCGATATTTATCGATTTGTTATCAAATTAATTGCTTTATTATAAAATATCGATTGTTTATAAAAGTTTCATATTTTATAACCAATGTTTTAAAAATTCGATTTAGTATCGATTTGTTGAGAAGCTATCCGATTTGTTTTTTTTAATTTATCGAAATATTATCAGAGTCTAACACTTCTTTATCTGTGTTTTATCAATAATTTTTTGCTACTCAACGGTTTTGATATAAGTTATCGATGTTATATTGAGTGTGTTTTCGTTACAACCGATAGAAACGAAAAATAAGCTGAAAGCTTCACGATAATTTCGGTATCGAATTGGCCAATAACGAAGCATTGACTTGTTGTTTTCGATTGTTATCGGTAAAATACGATAAAATTCTTCACAGTTGGTCCAAGTTTATTTGTTTTGCCGTAAAAAACCTATTCCTGTTGAAAAGACAGTAAAGTGGAAACTGGGCTGGTTCTCTAGAGTCGATCGCTCTCACAAACGTACACTCTCCACCCTTCCAACGCAAAAAGCATTGAGAGCGGAGAGAGCGAACGTGGAGCGGAATTCTTCTCCCATTTAATTTTCGTTATATCCCAAACAAGACACTACTTGATTTCGTGACAGGACTGATAAATGTACTTTTGGAGTATTTTGCCTCACGTTAGGGAATTTCTAAAGGGTGCGCTTAGCATGTTACACACAAGGCTGAAGCGATCGCTTTAATATCACCAACAAGACAGAACTAATACTCTCCACTTACAGACCAAAATAACTTTCAAATACCTTTAGATGCCGTCACACTATGCATTGGATTGTCCTCTCGAGGAGTCAGACGATTTGTCTCAGAAATAGACAAAATGCCCAAGTGGAAAGTCATATTGATGAAAGAGTATAGATGCCGGAAATTGGGTCTAATCCAAAAGCTTACTATTAGGTCTATAACCCATCCTATCATCGTAGCTTAGTGCATAGCTAGCATACAAAATTCAGAAGCTTAAAAGATACAGGCGGAAAGACCGTAGGGGTATAAAGCACTCAGTTCATATTCTTAATCAGTTTCCATTGGACGGCGTTTCAATACTTAGTGTTTCTTTCTTCGGGATGCTGTACTATATATTGAGTTTCTTTTTTTGCCATATAAGCTTCTGGGCGAAATTCACCTGCCTTGCAGTACCTTTTGGAGGCGTGTAAAGCATGTAGGTCCTCGTCATCAACTTTGGAGTGGAGGCTCGGCTTAGAGTCTCTCTGGAGGTGGTATATATCGCGCCTTTTATCTATTTTGTTTTTATTTGTTCTATTTTATTATTTTAAGGGGTTAACTTTATATTGTTAGTATGAAGCTGGCAGAAATTTCAATAGCATTTCACTTTTTAATGCTTTAACGCTTTCTTATATCCCATTGGGTGTTTTCTATCTGTTTATACTTCTTTCCTGTTTATTCGAGGTTGTATAGGTAGATATGTATTTGTATTTAATACTCAATAGTGCGTTTTTCCCGAGGAATTTTATGAGCTTCCTGATATTCCTGTGAGGTGAGGATTAGAAAAGTTTAATATGCGAAAGCAAATGTTCTTCGAACCAAAACTATAAATATTTAATAATACAAATATAATTAGTTACATATGTATGAGTGGCTTGACAATATTGCATTACCACGTGGTATGTGCGTTTGTATTTTATGTCCATCAAACACGGCATGGAAATTTTTAATTATAAAGATGTTTGGGGACTTGTCAAAATTTGTGTCAAACCCCAAATCTTCGGAACAACTGAAATGTTATTTTGTCAAGCTAATAAAAAACTTTGGTTTACAAATTTTTTTTTATTAACGTTGTTACTGTGAAAATATTTTCAAGAATAAACGTTTCGCATAATTTCCAACCATTGTAAAAAATTTAACGCAGAAGGATTAAGGGGTTGTTCGAGGGCAATATATACCATAGCTTCTTTAGCTTGTTCAAATAACATGCGTACTGTTACAAATATTTATGTACACGGTTAAAATTTTAGTTTATTTTTTTGGCATATAGCAAAGCTAAACTGCAGATCTAGCCTTTTGTATATTACTTTAAAACCACTAAATAGTTTTATGAAATTTCTCAAAACATCTTGGTTTTAATTTAAGGCAAGAACCTGAAAAAATATAAGTTTCGATTTAAGTTTAAATTAAAACAAAAAGTTTTACCTGTAAGCCGTTTTTTTTTTTAATTTTTACCTATTTATAAACTATGAGAGACAACACCCAATTTTTTACAATAGTTTGGTTTTAAATTTTAGTCCAGGAGGATAACAGAGGAATAGAAATTTTCTGCACTAAATTTAAACCAAAATTTTTCACTGCAAAACCAGGCATGTGAGCTATTTCGTGGTAACGTTTGCAAGATCTTCCTTAAAAAAAAAAAAACTGTTGGGCATTATGTAGAACAAAAAGTTTTGGAGATTTTGACAGTGTACATATATTTGAGGTAAGGATTTGGCGAACCCAAGATCCTCAGCATCAATAAAACTCTCCTAACCCTCAGACAAATTAGCTAATTAGTACAGCGGCCACCGTGGGGTGATGGTAGCGTGCTCCGCCTACCACACCGTTTGCCCTGTTCCCACCCCGGGCAAAGCAACATAAAAATTTTAGAAATAACGGTTTTCAATTAGAAGAAAATTTGTCTAAGCAGGGTCGCCCCTCGGCAGTGTTTGGCAAGCGCTCCGGGTGGTATTTCTGCCATGAAAAGCTCTCAGTGCAAACTCATCTGCCTTGCAGATGCCTTTCGGAGTCGGCATAAAACATGTAGGTCCCGTCCGGCCAATTTGTAGGGAAAATCAAGAGAAGCACGTCGCAAATTGGAAGAGAAGCTCGGCCTTAGCTCTCTTCGGGGTTATCGCGCCTTACATTTATTTATTTAATTAGCTCTTATGGCTAATACAATAACAGCAACAGGATTTTGTCCCCTACATTTATGGTAGAATTTCGGGAGTGTCTCTTTGGAGCAAAGAAAAATGAGAAATATTTAAAAACTAGAAATAATAGAAGCCTCCGTGAATAAGAACATAGCGAGAAAGAAATTTAGGACTTCGAAGAAAAAATGTAGAAATAAGAGAAAAGATATTTTACCTTAATGGTTTATTAGGGAAGAGAAACAGTGAAGTATTCTCTATGCTCAGAAGAAGGTTAGAGGTATAAGATTTGTAAGGGGAAGTAAGTCTAAAAGGAAGAACAAGTAATAAAATGTTAAAGTAAAATCTACTAAAAGAAATTACTAATTATTGCAACCATTTTAAGGACGTAGATTATTCTGCATCTTCTGTTATAGTTTGAATCACTGAACTGTCAAATAAATAACGCAAATATTCGACAGAGGAAAATGTTCTTTAGTTGCATCACTACTACGGTAGTAGTACTTCACACTTAACACACTCAGTTGCCTCATTGGGCTATTTCTCCTATGATCACACCTTTCGCGGACAGCCGTCTCGAACACTTCCTTGTTTAGTTCTTGTTTATGTATTACATTGTTGGTTATTTAGCTATATACATGTATTGTGTGAGTAATGTCGTCTTCGCTCTAGCTCTTTACATGTATATGTAACTATTTTTCTTTCTCCTTTGCTCTCTTAGCTGTTGACTACTTGTATGTGAATATTCTCTTCGCTCCCAGCTTTGCTGTTTTACATGTATGTATATGTGGCTGCTTGCTTTGCTGTTGTGGTGCATATGTTATTAGCAGCACAGTGCCGTATCGAACTGCTAATATTTGCCCCAGTATTTTAAATGAAACAAACAGCTCACTCTAAACAAAAATTCCGTGTGAGTTTTTTCCCTTCTCCCATTCTTCGTATTCTAAATAAAAATTCCTTGTGAGTTTTTTTCACTTCTCCCTTTCCTCCTATTCTGAGCAATGTTCGAAAAAGAGGAAACCGGTTGATGGGAAAAATAGGTATTATGAATGTGAAGGAGAGGGAGATTTCTTTGCCATATCATAGGAGGTTTTTTCACTAGTTAAATTAAAGGGAATATATCAAAATAATTTAAGGAAATTCGTTCTTTTAAGAAGAACACTTATTTGTACAATTTGTGCTAAAATATGTATTTACATTCTACCACAATATTCTCACTGTTAATACAACAACCACAATTTGCTTTATTTTAAGTCGAAAAGTATATCATAAGCAACGGAGAGCTCTTTGTATACGTATTTGATGCTGCCATCCAGAATTGCGAAGGATTTTTTAAGAAGGCTTAATAGATTTTGGCATATGGCGAAAGGCGAACTCAACTCGACGGGCCGCCAGAAAATTGCTTTGCAGAATGAAAGAAGCAACTCCGGCGGATTTGTGTTATCCCGCCGTCTTCTTCTTATGCTCCTCTGTTGATGTTGTCTGTGGCACAACATTCATTACTCATTTCAGTGAATACCACATGAAATGCAATAATGTGCATTGTTTTATATCTTATTTCTTAATTTCAAACAAATTCGCAACAATAATTAAACTTTTCATTTTTTAAACAAAATAAAATGCGCAACCGAAATTTCAATTGACAAAACAGCTGACTTCGAAAATTCGAATTCCCTATTCCCCAATTATTCTTCTCCCTAGGAGAAAAGAATTGGAGGAATTTTTCCGCGGGAATACAAAAATCCGCGAGAACAAATTCCGCGAGAATATTTAGAATTGGTCTGAAAGTAGAAAGTCTATGTGCGGGTGAAACCGAACATTACACATCCAGCTGTGGCTCGAAACGCTGTTATTGTTTGCTTTGTGTGGTTATAGTGTTATAGAGCATATATAATACATATATGGTTTTATTCTGAACTCATTTTCGTTCAAAAGAAGCAAGAATGATACAGAGGCTACAACTAATGAACTTGAGGGATGCAGTTTAACAGTTGTAGCTATGAAAAAAATTTTTATGACAAATTTCGGATTGGAAGATTTTTGTTCGAAGAGTAGAAGAATACAGGGCGGGTCACGCCCATTTTCAAAATTTGAAATCGAATTTGAATTTGAGGTAGAAATACCATTGAGGTATTGCAACCTTGTTAAGGTTGACCTTTAGGAAAAGTAGCGTGGTTTTAAGCCAATATTGATTGTATTCACTCAGTCTATATAATTTGGCAAGGATAGTGTCTATGCCAAATTTCAATGTGATATCTCTAACGGCTTTTGATTCACGGCTTGTTAAACTTCCAAATTTTCATCTTCTAAATGTAGCTGGTGCCACGCCCATATTCCAAAATTTTTTTGGAATTTATGTTTTGCGTCATAAAATTCACCAACCAAATTGCTGTATATTGTAAACAACCATACTAAAGGCTATCATACAATTTATTAAATTACAAATTTCTGTTCTTGTCAATTCCAGCTCATTCGTGTTTTGCGCAATTTCAATATCACAAAAATCAGTGACCTAGAGTTGATATCAATAGCACGGATCGTTTGGACATTACATTTCATTTCTTTGGCATCAAAGGTGACTCGATTCGTATACGTGAGGCCATCACGCGTATGGTGGAACGTGGACGTATCGGAAATATAACATTAGTATCGAATTATCATCTATTCGATGAAAACCCACCGCTAAATTTGTTGGTGAGTGAAAAAAAAATTATTATTTTTGGTAAATCTATATAATTTCTAAGACGTTTGAGTCACAAATGGGCATAGTACTCTAAATTATATACTTGTATTTAACTATATTAAATAGTTGTAAACATTTTTTCACTAGCAGGCATGAGTACCAAGTACTTCTGAAATTCGATGTGTAAACATGTAAAACAATTTTTGTGAGAATATCCTTTTCCGCTTCGTTTTGGTAACAAGCCATATGTTTTCAATAATGGCTCATTAACAATAACGAAAAATTGTCGTCGACTACGCAGTTTTAATCGCTTGTTTATTACCGACTCGTCGGCTTCACATTGCTTTCTTATCGGCTTGCCATAGAAATGTTACACATTTTTCATCAATTTTAGATTAGAGTTGTATGGGCATCTGTATCTTCACAAGCTGATGAGTCGTCATTAACAAATCGATAGCATGCTGATAACAAACCGGTAATGTTGCAACAAGAAATCGATAACTTTTTCTATTAAAAAGCAATAAATGTTTGATAAGAAATTCGATAACTTACCCAAAACTCGCCGATAGCAATTGTTAACATTCCGATAACAAATATATAAGTTTCCTTAACAAATTGATAACATTTTTATAATATATCGATAACTTTTCGGTTAGTAATCACATAACTTTTTGATAATAAATCGATAACTTTACCATACAACTCGATATGGAACTGGTAACAATCCGATAACACTCGATGACTTATGGGTAATTTATCGATAATTTTTTCTATCACAATTAAAAAAATTCGATAACAATATCGATTAATCGATCTAATCTATTTTTATTTCTTTTCATTTAATTTTTTATTTATTTTTTATTTTATTTTGTTTAATCTTATTTCATTACTATATTTTATGATTTTGTATAATGTATTGTTTTTGTTCACTTTGTTTTATTTTAGTTTATGTTATTTTATTTTGTTTATTTTATCCTCTTTATTTTATACAATTTAAAATTATTTTATTTCGTTTTTTTTAATTTAATTTAATTATTTTTAAATGTTTTATCTAATCTTATTGTTTTAAATTTAAATGGATCTGATTTTACTTTATTTTATTTTTTTAATTTGTCTTTATTTTTATTTTATTTTATTTATGTTGTTTTTATACTATTTTTGTTATATTTTATTCATTTATTTTTATTTAACTTACCTTAACTTTATTTTTTAAATTGAATTACTTTTTTTAACTTATTTTTATCATTTTTAATTTTATTATTTTTAATTTTTCTATTTTATGTTATTTTGTTTTATTTAATTTTTATTTATTTCATTTTTATTTTTACATTATTTTATTTTATTTATTTTATTTTATTATATGTAACCCGGCCTATGAAAGGTGGATTATGACTAAAAAAAAAGAAAACTACTAAGAAACTGAAGAATGTATTTAACAGCTGTTTCTCTCGCAATTCCTTTTTTGAGTCATAAGGCACCTTTTCATAGGCCGGTGTCACATATTTTATTTATCTTATTTCACTTTATTCCTTTTTTAATCTATTGCAGGTTATTTATTTTTGTTCACTTTATTTTATGTTATTTTACTTTAAATTTTTGTATTATCTATATTTAATTAGCGAGACATGCCATATTGTTTTCTAGGGCATGCTTTTGAATTTCATTTCTTCATAAACTTTGTAATTCTTCTCTAATATAAATAGAAAACTATATTATTTTATTTTTTGAATTAAATTTAGTTTAATTTTTATTTATAAAATTTTGTTTTGTCTTTTTTTTCTAATACACTTTAATACTTCATGTAATCTAACCAAAAATATATAAAAATGTTACAACCAACCAAATCCTAACAAAAATTATTTAAATTTAAACCTGAATATCTAACCAGTGCTTTGTTTTACTAAACACTTATTGCATAAGCACTAAGAATCATGGATTTGCCCATGTTTACTCTGGCTCGTTTTCCACAAAGAAGCCGTGTATATATCTATTCGAGCACTCGCATACCACAAACGTTGTGTATATACTCAAGATTTTATTTATATGTAGGTGGCGTGTTTGCTTTGGATTTCGTTCATGCTGTGTGATTTCGGTCATATCACTCTACACACATCACGTTACGTACTTACCTTTAATTTCCTATACTCCATACAGCATATCAATACTATTACGTCTACGCTGACACATTCGCTAGTACTTCCTTACAATAAGCCCAAACCTACGCTACGCCTGCATTTATATCCTGCATAGAATACCTCTTACAAGACTACGCCTACGCGTATACTTACATCTTAACTTACATTCATACCATGAGCAAAGACGTTTACACATCAACCAAAAATTAGTAGAAAGTATTTTTATACCGATTGAGTTTTTTAATACCACAATATTTGCACAAATTTTTTGCAAATCATTGTACCCATCTATTACCCGAGAAGTAACTTCACGAAGTTCTATTAACAATTTTGTAATACAGATAAACATGAAATGTTGTTTTATTTAAATCAACTCCAACATAAACTTTGATGTGTATAGCTGCGGTAAATGCTTTTATTATGCACTTTTTAGTGTTAATTAATTTTCCGCATTATTTAAAATGATATTTGCGTGCATAAAATAGTCAAAGCATAAAAAATCAATTAACACTTGTTCACGTCACTCACTCACTCACACACACACGCTTACTTTTGTATATGCTTTCACCATTTAAATATCTGCATGATTAACACAATTTATGTTCGTGGATGTAAGTAAACTAATATAAGATCATCAGTTTAATTATACACAAAAGTATACACAATTATACCGCTACAAATGTTATATAATGTATAACGGTTTAAAACGTGACGACATGTAATATTTATAAACTCATTCACTTTGAATGTCTTTTTTTTATAACCGTCACTCAATTCCTTTAATTAAAAATAGTCATTTGCACGAAAAAAGAAACTATAACTGCAAAATGATGATGTAAAAAAAACCAAAATAAAAAACCATAATATGTGCACGAAAGTATGCAACATTTATGTTAATACGCACAGTGGGAAAGATGAGTGCGATTGCTGATAAATTAATTTAATAATGCCATATCGAGTTAAATAAGTATCATCGGATATTGATATTATTAACAGCTCGAGATTGCCGGTCATATTTGTGTTGTTGTGGTTAGCGATCAAAACACTTCCCGAAGATTTTTGCGATAGGTAAATGCCATTGCTTGTGATTGCCCAGTCTACTGGTCTGTTATCGCCGCGTTAGAGATGTGGCATACATCTAATATAAAATTTTTAGTATTTGTTTCTGAACAAACCGATGAGTCATCTATATGAGTTAACCGGGATTGCCCGTATCGCTTTAAATGTATGAAAACATTTATTTCAAGCTATTTTTAATTTTATAATTTATTTAATAATTTGGGAAAAATTTAAACATCGTGACATCAGGACGGACAAGGCGACAGCTGTCATCGATAGCAAATCGATTACACGCCGATATAATTGGTAGCCTCCCCGACAGAAAAAGATGATTTAAACTCGAAAAATTGTAATAACAAATCGATAACGAATCGCCAAAACTCCGATACAAATAAGTGAGAAGTAGATAACGTTTTCGATAACCATTCTATATCTTTTTGATAATTATTGATAGCTTTTCTTTAAATAATCTATAATTTTCCGATAAATATTTGATAACTTTTCGCTAAATATCGATAGCTTTCCGTTAGTAATCGATATTTTTCTAGTATTCCCGAAAATCTTATACAAAAATATCTGATAGCTCTTCGATAAAAAATCGATATAAATCGATAACTTTTTTGGTCACATACCGATACATTTTTATGAATACTTAATACATTTTCTTTTATAAATCGTTTAACTTTTCGATAACAAACCCACATGCTCGGAATTTCACTTCTTTATCAGCTAGATTTTCTGAAGCTGGAATTGAATTTGAAATCTCCAAAATTCTTACCTTAGTCAGCCAGCCATATGAATGCCCCTATTCTCTCTTAGTTTTTGGCCTTTTTATTGTTGTTATTTCTTTTGATATACCATTTGGTACATACTTTGTGTACATATGTTTTCTAATCTAAGTTGTGTGGAATATTTACAGGCGCGCTTTAGAAGAGCCTAGCAGCAATGCTGCCGCTGTTCACTACTTTATCAATATTTTTATGTGTACATATTTAATTAGTGAGAGAGGCTCATATTGCTCTATACATTGTTTTATGCAATCTTTACTTCGCTTCTTTTATAGAGCGCTAGTCACCCCCAAGACAAGGGCACGAAGGTCTAATCGAAATTTTAAAAGCATATCAATATATAAATATTGTAGCCAATTAAATCACAGTAAGCCATGCATCGTTCGCACTCTTATATAACCGCTGCTAGTAAAGTATCATAAGTTTTCGCGATATTTCTCCGAAGAGGATTTCTCCCATTCGCGAGTAGCATTCCTTAAAAACTTTATTTATAAAAATTCGTGATGTCTAAAGTTATTATGCTGGCTGTCCTTTTAGATTTTAGAGTTGATTTTCCAAGACAATTTTGAGTTACACTTCAGAGGAAATTGAAAGCGAATTAAAGCCATCACATTATTATTGTGAAGGTTTACACTCTTCCGTTGATTGTGTGGCAATAATACAAAATTAAGTAACTTTCTCATTGCTCTACGGAAGTAAGTGAGAGTTATTTGTAGTATTGCCTTAAAAATTCTAAACAGAGTATTAGAGTTCTCATTGTTGGAATAGGCTTATACTATTTTCACACAGACGGCTTATTGAATAATAAAGGCAATTTTCTACATTAAGACGTTTATTGAGCTCAATCTTCCCTACAAAATTCGAATCTATAATTATTTCTTAGTAGCTAATCGAATGCCTAATGAAGTCAAAAGCACAATGCAAGTCTGTTGGGCAGCCTCCGCTTCTTAGTTTTTGTGTGTTCAGTGCTTAAAAATGTCATTTGTCAAAGTAAATGTCATTGTCTGCATGGCGGAACGATACAAGGTGGCCGCATCGAACAGCTGATTATAACCTTTTTTATTTGATTTGATACATCAACTACCGGCGCAGTACGATTTTGACATTTGTCCATCGAATTTACAAGTACATGGAATTTTTTTATGTTTGTAGGTATGTCACCATGCTGCCACCTTGTATCGTTTCCGCCATGATTGTCTGTCATATAGCATGTCATTTTATTCGCTTGACATTTCTCCTTCATACTAATCGAGCAGTTACTTCTGTGTGAAAGCAGGAAATTTACGATTTCATTAGAAGGTTAAATGAGATCATTAAGTTTTCTGTGTGAAAACAGTATAAGGTTTGCGTTAATTAGAGACATGCAGATCATGAACAGGCAGAGCAAACCCGTGAAAATTGGATTTAGAAGTATACATGTTTGTGAATACCATGTTTTTTATACTTAGCTGAGCAGAGCTCACACAGTATATTAACTTTGATTGAATAACGGTTGGTTGTACAGGTATAAAGAATCGAGATAGATATAGACTTCCATATATCAAAATCATCAGGATCGAAAAAAATTTGATTGAGCCATGTCCGTCCGTCTGTCCGTTAACACGATAACTTGAGTAAATTTTGAGGTATCTTGATGAAATTTGGTATGTGGTTCCGGGGCACTCATCTCAGATCTCTGTTTAAATGAGGATATCGGACTATAACCACGCCCACTTTTTCGATATCGAAAATTTCGAAAAAACGAAAAAGTGCGATAATTCATTACCAAGACGGATAAAGCGATGAAACTTGGTAGGTGAGTTGAACTTACGAACGCAGAATAGAAAATTAGTAAAATTTTGGAGAATGTCGTGGGTACCGCCCACTTTTTAAAAGAGGTAATTTGAAAGTTTTGCAGCTGTAATTTGGCAGTCGTTGAAGATATCATGATGAAATTTGGCAGGAACGTTACACCTATTACTGTATGTATGCTTATAAAAATTAGCATAATCGGAGAACGCACACACCCACTTAAAAAAAATTTTTTAACTCAAATTTTAACAAAAATTTAATATCTTTACAGTATAGAAGTAATTATGTCAACATTCAACTCCAGTAATGATATGTGCAATAAAATACAAATATAAAAAAATTTCAAAATGGGCGTGGCTCCGCCCTTTTTCATTTAGTTTGTCTAGGATCATTTTTAATGCCATAAGTCGAACAAAAATTTACCAATCCTAGTGAAATTTGGTAGAGCTTGGATTCTAGGACTATAACTGTTTTCTGTGAGAAAGGGCGAAATCGGTTGAAGCCACGCCCAGTGGTCGTTAACACGATAACTTGAGCAAAATTGATATATCTTTACTAAACTTAGTTCACGTACTTATCTGAACTCACTTTGTATTGGTGTAAAAATGGCCGAAATCCGACTATGACCACGGCCACTTTTTCGATATCGAAAGTTACTAAAAATTAAAAAAAATGCCATAATTCTATACCAATATGAAAAAACGGATGAAATATGGTAATTTGGATTGGTTTATTGACGCAAAATATATACTCCTAGAAAAAAACTTTGCAAAATGGGTGTGACACCTCCCATACTAAGTAGAAGAAAATGAAAAAGTTCTGCAGGACGAAATCAAAATCCCTTGGATCTTGGCAGGAATACTGTTTCGTGGTATTACATATATAAATAAATTAGCGGTACCCGACGATGATGTTTCTGTGTCACCCTGGTCCACATTTTGGTCATATCTCGAAACGCCTTCACATATACAACTACCACCACTCCCTTTAAATTACTCATTAAAACCTTTCTTTGATACCCATATCGTACAAACAAATTCTAGAGTCACCTTTGTCCACCTATAAGGCGATATCTCGAAAAGCTTCCACCTATTGAACTAAGGCCCACTCCCCTTAAAATATCCATTAACACCTTTCATTGAATTCTAGAGTCACCTCTGGTCCACCTTATGGCGACATCTCGAAAGCCTTCCACCTATAGACTAAGGCCCACACCCTTTAAAATGCTACATTAAACCTTTCATTTGATACCCATATCGTACAAACAATTCTAGAGTCACCTCTGTTCCACCTTTATGGCGATATCTCGAAAAGGCGTCCACTTATAGAACTAAGGCCCACGCCCTTTTATAATACTCATTAACACCTTTCATTTGATACCCATGTCGTAGAAACAATTCTAGAGTCACCCCTGGTCCACCTTAATGGCGATATCCCTAAATGGCGTCCACCCCTAAAACTTATAGCCTACTTCCTCTTAAAATAGTCTTTATACCTGCCATTGATACACATGTCATACAACACATTCCAGGGTTACCTAGGTTCATTTTCCTACATGGTAATTTTATTATTTTGTCTCCATAGCTCTCAGCTGGTATGTAATGTGTCGTTACACCCGAACTTAGCCTTCTTACTCTTTTTTAATTAACATTAAAAACAGTCTAGGCAAAACTCATTGATTCGAAAAGATAGGATCTATCTTCACATGTGGTAGTCAACAATTCTCAGATCTTCTCACGGTTTGCTATGCAACATGTCACAAATATAAATTTCAAAGAGGATAATTATAATAGAGATCGCACTCGTTACTCGTAGCCATTGCTCGGTAGATTTTCCGACATACATCATTTGCTCGATGTTTTACTATGAGGTAGTCGCTGGTTTTGGAGACGTACATAAAATGTCTTCTATACATTTTCGTGCGGTATTTGTTTTATTTTTCCGACAACAACATGAATTTTTAGAAACAAGTTCTTTCATTAGAAGGAAATTTTTTTAAGCGGGTCGCCCCTCGCAGTGTTTGGCAAGACTCCGAGTGTATTTTTGCCATTAAAAGCTTTCAGTGAAAACTCTCTGTCTTGCAGATGCCGTTCGGAGTCGTCCCATCCCGCAATTTGTAAGAAAAAAGGAGCACCACGCCGCAAATTGGAAGAGAAGCTCGGCCTAGATTTCTTCGGAGCTATCGCGCCTTACATTTATTTTTATTTTCTGAATTCTATTACGTTTGTTCTTCTTTCATCCAGAATATTTCTGTAAATTACATAAGATCCACTGCGTAATTTTGTATAGAAAAGTAGTTTTATACCATTTCATGTTCATGAAAGGTATAAAAATACTTTTCTATACAAAATTACGCAGTGGATCTTTATGTAAATTTAAGAAATATTCTGGATGAAAGAAGAACAAACGTAATAGAATTCAGAAAATAAAAAATAAATGTAAGGCGCGATAGCCTCCGAAGAAATCTAAGGCCGAGCTTCTCTTCCAATTTGCGGCGTGGTGCTCCTTTTTCTTACAAATTGGCGGGATGGGACGACTCCGAACGGCATCTGCAAGACAGATGAGTTTTCACTGAAAGCTTTTCATGGCAAAAATACACTCGGAGTGCTTGCCAAACACTGCCGAGGGGCGACCCCGCTTAAAAAATTTCCTTCTAATTGAAAGAACTTGTTTCTAAAATTTTCATGTTGTTGTCGGAAAAATAAACACAAATACCGCACGAAAATGTATAGAAGACATTTTATGTACGTCTCCAAAACCAGCGACTACCTCATAGTAAACATCGAGCAAATGATGTATGTCGGAAAATCTACCGAGCAAATGGCTACGAGTAACGAGTGCGATCTCTTATTATAATTTATCCTCTTTGAAATTTATATTTGTGACATGTTGCATAGCAAACCGTGAGAAGATCTGAGAATTGTTGACTACACATGTGAAGATAGATCCTATCTTTTCGAATCAATGAGTTTTGCCTAGACTGTTTTTAATGTTAATTTAAAAAAGAGTAAGGAAGGCTAAGTTCGGGTGTACCGAACATTACATACTCAGCTGAGAGCTATGGAGACAAAATAATAAAATTACCATGTAGGAAATGAACCTAGGGTAACCCTGGAATGTGTTTGTATGACATGTGTATCAAATGGCAGGTATTAAAGACTATTTTAAGAGGAAGTAGGCTATAGTTTTAGGGGTGGACGCCATTTAGGGATATCGCCATTAAGGTGACCAGGGGTGACTCTAGAATTTGTTTCTACGACATGGGTATCAAATGAAAGGTGTTAATGAGTATTATAAAAGGGCGTGGGCCTTAGTTCTATAAGTGGACGCCTTTTCGAGATATCGCCATAAAGGTGGACCAGAGGTGACTCTAGAATTTGTTTGTACGATATGGGTATCAAATGAAAGGTTTTAATGAGCATTTTAAAAGGGTGTGGGCCTTAGTTCTATAGGTGGAAGCCTTTTCGAGATGTCGCCATAAAGGTGGACCAGAGGTGACTCCTAGAATTCAATGAAAGGTGTTAATGGATATTTTAAAAGGGAGTGGGCCTTAGTTCAATAGGTGGAAGCCTTTTCGAGATATCGCCTTATAGGTGGACAAAGGTGACTCTAGAATTTGTTTGTACGATATGGGTATCAAATGAAAGGTTTTAATGAGTAATTTAAAAGGGAGTGGTGGTAGTTGTATATGTGAAGGCGTTTTCGAGATATTGACCAAAATGTGGACCAGGGTGACACAGAACATCATCTGTCGGGTACCGCTAATTTATTTATATATGTAATACCACGAACAGTATTCCTGCCAAGATTCCAAGGGATTTTGATTTCGTCCTGCAGAACTTTTTCATTTTCTTCTACTTAGTATGGTAGGTGTCACACCCATTTTGCAAAGTTTTTTCTAGAGTTATATTTTGCGTCAATAAACCAATCCAATTACCATATTTCATCCTTTTTTCATATTTGGTATAGAATTATGGCATTTTTTTTAATTTTTAGTAACTTTCGATATCGAAAAAGTGGCCGTGGTCATAGTCGGATTTCGGCCATTTTTTACACCAATACAAAGTGAGTTCAGATAAGTACGTGAACTAAGTTTAGTAAAGATATATCAATTTTTGCTCAAGTTATCGTGTTAACGACCACTGGGCGTGCTTCAACCGATTTCGCCCTTTCTCACAGAAAACAGTTATAGTCCTAGAATCCAAGCTCTTACCAAATTTCACTAGGATTGGTAAATTTTTGTTCGACTTATGGCATTAAAAATGATCCTAGACAAACTAAATGAAAAAGGGCGGAGCCACGCCCATTTTGAAATTTTTTTTATATTTGTATTTTATTGCACCATATCATTACTGGAGTTGAATGTTGACATAATTTACTTCTATACTGTAAAGATATTAAATTTTTTGTTAAAATTTGAGTTAAAAAATTTTTTTTTAAGTGGGTGTGGTCGTTCTCCGATTATGCTAATTTTTATTAAGCATACATACAGTAATAGGTGTAACGTTCCTGCCAAATTTCATCATGATATCTTCAACGACTGCCAAATTACAGCTTGCAAAACTTTCAAATTACCTTCTTTTAAAAGTGGGCGGTACCACGCCCATTCTCCAAAATTTTACTAATTTTCTATTCTGCGTCGTAAGTTCAACTCACCTACCAAGTTTCATCGCTTTATCCGTCTTTGGTAATGAATTATCGCACTTTTTCGTTTTTTCGAAATTTTCGATATCGAAAAAGTGGGCGTGGTTATAGTCCGATATCCTTCATTTTAAACAGAGATCTGAGATGAGTGCCCCGGAACCCACATACCAAATTTCATCAAGATACCTCAAAATTTACTCAAGTTATCGTGTTAACGGACAGACGGACGGACATGGCTCAATCAAATTTTTTTTCGATCCTGATGATTTTGATATATGGAAGTCTATATCTATCTCGATTCCTTTATACCTGTACAACCAACCGTTATTCAATCAAAGTTAATATACTGTGTGAGCTCTGCTCAGCTAAGTATAAAAAACTGGTATTCACAAACATGTATACTTCTAAATCCAATTTTTCACGGGTTTGCTCTGCCTGTTCATTATCTGCATGTCTCTAATTAACGCAAACCTTATACTGTTTTTCACACAGAAACTTAATGATCTCATTTCACCTTCTAATGAAATCGTAAATTTCCTGCTTTCACACAGAAGTAACTGCTCGATTAGTATGAAGGATGAAATGTCAAGCGAATAAAATGACAATGCTATATGACAGACAATCATGGCGGAACGATACAAGGTGGCAGCATGGTGACATACCTACAAACATAAAAAATTCCATGTACTTGTAATTCGATGGACAAATGTCAAAATCGTACTGCGCCGGTAGTTGATGTATCAAATCAAATAAAAAAGGTTATAATCAGATGTTCGATGCGGCCACCTTGTATCGTTCCGCATGCAGACAATGACATTTACTTTGACAAATGACATTTTTTAAGCACTGAACACACCAAAAACTAAGAAGCGGAAGGCTGCCAACAGACTTGCATTGTGCTTTTGACTTCATTAGGCATTCGATTAGCTACTAATGAAATAATTATAGATTCGAATTTTGTAGGGAAGATTGAGCTCAATAAACGTCTTAATGTAGAAAATTGCCTTTATTATTCAATAAGCCGTCTGTGTGAAAATAGTATAAGCCTATTCCAACAATGAGAACTCTAATACTCTTGTTTAGAATTTTTAAGGCAATACTACAAATAACTCTCACTTACTTCCGTAGAGCAATGAGAAAGTTTACGTTAATTTTGTATTATTGCCACACAATCAACGGAAGAGTGTAAACCTTCACAATAATAATGTGATGGCTTTAATTCGCTTTCAATTTCCTCTGAAGTGTAACTCAAAATTGTCTTGGAAAATCAACTCTAAAATCTAAAAGGACAGCCAGCATAATAACTTTAGACATCACGAATTTTTATAAATAAAGTTTTTAAGAATGCTACTCGCGAATTGGGAGAAATCTCTTCGGAGAAATATCGCGAAAACTTATGATACTTTTACTAGCAGCGGTTATATTAAGAGTGCGAACGATGCATGGCTTACTGTGATTTAATTGGCTACAATATTTATATATTGATATGCTTTTAAAATTTCGATTAGACCTTTCGTGCCCTTGTCTTGGGGGTTGACTAGCGCTCTATAAAAGAAGCGAAGTAAAGATTGCATAAAACAATTGTATAGAGCAATATGAGCCTCTCTCACTAATTAAATATGTACACATAAAATATTGATAAAGTAGTGAACAGCGGCAGCATTGCTGCTAAGGCTCTTCTAAAGCGCGCCTGTAAATATTCCACACAACTTAGATTAGAAAACATATGGTACACAAAGTATGTACCAAATGGTATATCAAAAGAAATAACAACAATAAAAAGGCAAAACTAAGAGAGAATAGGGGCATTCATATGGCTGGCTGACTAAGGTAAGAATTTTGGAGATTTCAAATTCAATTCCCAGCTTCAGAAAATCTAGCTGATAAAGAAGTGAAATTCCGAGCATGTGGGTTTGTTATCGAAAAGTTAACGATTTATAAAAGAAAATGTATTAAGTATTCATAAAAATGTATCGGTATGTGACCAAAAAGTTATCGATTTATATCGATTTTTTATCGAAGAGCTATCAGATATTTTTGTATAAGATTTTCGGGAATTACTAGAAAAATTATCGATTACTTAACGGAAAGCTATCGATTATTTAGCGAAAAGTTATCAAATATTTATCGGAAAATTATAGATTATTTAAAGAAAAGCTATCAATAATTTATCAAAAAGATATAGAATGGTTATCGAAACGTTATCTACTTCTCACTTATTTGTTATCGGAGTTTTGGCGATTCGTTATCGATTTGTTATTACAATTTTTCGAGTTTAAATCATCTTTTTCTTGTCGGGGAGCTACCAATTTATATCGGCGTGTAATCGATTTGCTATCGATGACAGCTGTCGCCTTGTCCGTCCTGATGTCACGATGTTTAAATTTTTCCCAAATTATTAAATAAATTATAAAATTAAAAATAGCTTGAAATAAATGTTTTCATACATTTAAAGCGATACGGGCAATCCCCGGTTAACTCATATAGATGACTCATCGGTTTGTTCAGAAACAAATACTTAAAAATTTTATATTAGATGTATGCCACATCTCTAACGCGGCGATAACAGACCAGTAGACTGGGCAATCACAAGCAATGGCATTTACCTATCGCAAAAATCTTCGGGAAGTGTTTTGATCGCTAACACAACAACACAAAATATGACCGGCAATCTCGAGCTGTTAATAATATCAATATCCGATGATACTTATTTAACTCGATATGGCATTTATTAAATTAATTTATCAGCAATCGCACTCATCTTTCCCACTGTGCGTATTAACATAAATGTTGCATACTTTCGTGCACATTATTATGGTTTTTTATTTTGGTTTTTTTTTACATCATCATTTTGCAGTTATTAGTTTCTTTTTTCGTGCAAATGACTATTTTTAATTAAAGGAATTGAGTGACGGTTATAAAAAAAGACATTCAAAGTGAATGAGTTTATAAATATTACATGTCGTCACGTTTTTAACCGTTATACATTATATAACATTTGTATCGGTATAATTGTGTATACTTTTGTGTATAATTAAACTGATGATCTTATATTAGTTTACTTACATCCACGAACATAAATTGTGTTTAATCATGCAGATATTTAAATGGTGAAAGCATATACAAAAGTAAGCGTGTGTGTGTGAGTGAGTGAGTGAGTGAACAAGTGTTAATTGATTTTTTTATGCTTTGACTATTTTTATTGCACGCAAATATCATTTTAAATAATGGGAAAATTAATTAACACTAAAAAGTGCATAATAAAAGCATTTACCGCAGCTATACACATCAAAGTTTATGTTGGAGTTGATTTAAATAAAACAACATTTCATGTTTATCTGTATTAAAAATTGTTAATAGAACTTCGTGAAGTTTACTTCTCGGGTAATAGATGGGTACAATGATTTGCAAAAAATTTGTGCAAATATTGTGGTATTAAAAAAACTCAATCGGTATAAAAAATACTTTCTACTAATTTTTGGTTTGATGTGTAAACGTCTTTGCTCATGGTATGAATGTAAGTTTAAGATGTAAGTATACGCGTAGGCGTAGTCTTTGTAAGAGGTATTCTATGCAGGATATAAATGCAGGCGTAGCGTAGGTTTGGGCTTATTGTAAGGAGTACTAGCGAATGTGTCAGCGTAGACGTAATAGTATTGATATGCTGTATGGAGTAATAGGAAATTTAAAGGTAAGTACGTAACGTGATGTGTGTAGAGTTGATATGACCGAAATCACACAGCATGAACGAAATCCAAAGCAAACACGCCACCTACATATAAATTAAAATCTTTGAGTATATACACAACGTTTGTGTATGCGAGTGCTCGAATAGATATATACACGGCTTCTTTGTTGGAAAAGAGCCAGAGTAAACATGGGCAAATCCATGATTCTTAGTGCTTATGCAATAAGTGTTTAGTAAAACAAAGCTCTTGGTTAGATATTCAGGTTTAAATTTAAATAATTTTTGTTAGGATTTGGTTGGTTGTAACATTTTTATATATTTTTGGTTAGATTTACATGAAGTATTAAAGTGTATTAGAAAAAAAGACAAAACAAAATTTTATAAAATAAAATTAAACTAAATTTAATTCAAAAAATAAAATAATATAGTTTTCTTATTTATATTAGAGAAGAATTACAAAGTTTATGAAGAAATGAAATTCAAAAGCATGCCCTAGAAAACAATATGTGCATGTCTCGCTAATTAAATATAGATAATACAAAAATTTAAAGTAAAATAACATAAAATAAAGTGAACAAAAATAAATAACCTGCAATAGATTAAAAAAGGAATAAAGTGAAATAAGATAAAATAAAATATGTGACCCGGCTATGAAAAGTGCCTTATGACTCAAAAAAGGAATTGCGAGAAACAGCTGTTAAATGCATTTCTTCAGTTTCTTAGTAGTTTTCTTTTTTTTTAGTCATAATCCACCTTTTCATAGGCCGGGTTACATATAATAAAATAAAATAAAATAAAATAAAATAATGTAAAATAAAATGAAATAAAATAAAATTAAATAAAACAAAATAACATAAAATAGAAAAATTAAAAATAATAAAATTAAAAATGATAAAAATAAGTTAAAAAAATGTAATTCAATTTAAAAAATAAAGTTAAGGTAAGTTAAATAAAAATAAATGAATAAAATATAACAAAATAGTATAAAACAACATAAAATAAAATAAAAATAAAGACAAATTAAAAAAATAAAATAAAGTAAAATCAGATCCATTTAAATTTAAAACAATAAGATTAGATAAAAAATTTAAAAATAATTAAATTAAATTAAAAAAAAACGAAATAAAATAATTTTAAATTGTATAAAATAAAAGAGGATAAAATAAACAAAATAAAATAACATAAACTAAAATAAAACAAAGTGAACAAAAACAATACATTATACAAAATCATAAAATATATGTAATGAAATAAGATTAAACAAAATAAAATAAAAAATAAATAAAAAATTAAATGAAAAGAAATAAAAATAGATTAGATCGATTAATCGATATTGTTATCGAATTTTTTTTAATTGTGATAGAAAAATTATCGATAAATTACCCATAAGTCATCGAGTTGTTATCGGATTGTTACCAGTTCCATATCGGAGTTGTATGGTAAAGTTATCGATTTATTATCAAAAAGTTATTGATTACTAACCGAAAAGTTATCGATATATTATAAAAATGTTATCAATTTGTTTAAGGAAACTTATATATTTGTTATTGGAATGTTAACAATTTGCTATCGGCGAGTTTTGGGTAAGTTATCGAATTTCTTATCAAACATTTATTGCTTTTTAATAGAAAAGTTATCGATTTCTTGTTGCAACATTACCGGTTTGTTATCAGCATGCTATCGATTTGTTAATGACGACTCATCAGCTTGTGAAGATACAGATGCCCATACAACTCTAATATAAAATTGATGAAAAATGTGTAACATTTCTATGGCAAGCCGATAAGAAAGCAATGTGAAGCCGACGAGTCGGTAATAACAAGCCGATTAAAACTGCGTAGTCGACGACAATTTTTCGTTATTGTTAATGAGCCATTTATTGAAAACATATGGCTTGTTACCAAAACGAAGCGGAAAAGGTATTCTCACAAAAATTGTTTTACATGTTTACACATCGAATTTCAGAAGTACTTGGTACTCATGCCTTTTTTTGCTAGTGAAAAAATGTTTACAACTATTTAATATTAGTTAAATACAAGTATATATTTAGAGTACTATGCCCATTTGTGACTCAAACGTCTTAGAAATTATATAGATTTTACCAAAAATAATAATTTTTTTTTCACTCACCAACAAATTTAGCGGTGGGTTTTCATCGAATAGATGATAATTCGATACTAATGTTATATTTCCGATACGTCCACGTTCCACCATACGCGTGATGGCCTCACGTATACGAATCGAGTCACCTTTGATGCCAAAGAAATGAAATGTAATGTCCAAACGATCCGTGCTATTTGATATCAACTCTAGGTCACTGATTTTTGTGATATTGAAATTGCGCAAAACACGAATGAGCTGGAATTGAAAGAACAGAAATTTGTAATTTAATAAATTGTATGATAGCCTTTAGTATGGTTGTTTACAAATACAGCAATTTGGTTGGTGAATTTTATGACGCAAAACATAAATTCCAAAAAATTTTGGAATATGGGCGTGGCACCAGCTACATTTAGAAGATGAAAATTTGGAAGTTTAACAAGCCGTGAATCAAAAGCCGTTAGAGATATCACATTGAAATTTGGCATAGACACTATCCTTGCCAAATTATATAGACTGAGTGAATACAATCAATATTGGCTTAAAACCACGCCTACTTTTCCTAAAGGTCAACCTTAACAAGGTTGCAATACCTCAATGGTATTTCTACCTCAAATTCAAATTCGATTTCAAATTTTGAAAATGGGCGTGACCCGCCCTTTTTTTGTTATTCTTCTACTCTTCGAACAAAAATCTTCCAATCCGAAATTTGTCATAAAAATTTTTTTCATAGCTACAACTGTTAAACTGCATTTTTTCCCCTCAAGTTCATTAGTTGTAGCCTCTGTATCATTCTTGCTTCTTTTGAACGAAAATGAGTTCAGAATAAAACCATATATGTATTATATATATGCTCTATAACACTATTAACCACACAAAGCAAACAATAACAGCGTTTCGAGCACAGCTGGATGTGTAATGTTCGGTTTCACCCGCACATAGACTTTCTTACTTTCAGACCAATTCTAAATATTCTCGCGGAATTTTGTTCTCGCGGATTTTTGTATTCCCGCGGAAAAATTCCTCCAATTCTTTTCTCCTAGGGAGAAGAATAATTGGGGAATAGGAATTTCGAATTTTCGAAGTCAGCTGTTTTGTCAATTGAAATTTCGTTGCGCATTTCTTATTTTGTTTAAAAAATTGAAAAGTTTAATTATTGTTGCGAATTTGTTTGAAATTAAGAAATAAGATATAAACAATGCACATTATTGCATTTCATGTGGTATTCACTGAAATGAGTAATGAATTTGTGCCACAGCAACATCAACAGAGGAGCATAAGAAGAAGACGGCGGGATAACACAAATCCGCCGGAGTTGCCTTCTTTCATTCTGCAAAGCAATTTTCTGGCGGCCCCGTCGAGTTGAGTTCGCCTTTCGCCATATGCCAAAATCTATTTAAGCCTTCTTAAAAAATCCTTTCGCAATTTCTGGATGGCTGCATCAAATACGTATACAAAGAGCTCTTCCGTTGCTTATGATATACTTTTCGACTTAAAATAAAGCAAATTGTGGTTGTTGTATTAACAGTGAGAATATTGTGGTAGAATGTAAATACATATTTTAGCACAAATTTGTACAAATAAGTGTTCTTTCTTAAAAGAACGAATTTCCTTAAATTATTTTGATACATTCCCTTTAATTTAACTAGTGAAAAACCTCCTATGATATGGCAAAGAAATCTCCCTCTCCTTCACATTCATAATACCTACTTTTCTCCCATCACCGGTTTCCTCTTTTTCGAACATTGCTCAGAATAGGAGGAAAGGGAGAAGTGAAAAAACTCACAAGGAATTTTTATTTAGAATACGAGGAATGGGAGAAGGGAAAAAACTCACACGGAATTTTTGTTTAGAGTTGAGCTGTTTGTTTCATTTAAAATACTGGGGCAAATATTAGCAGTTCGATACGGCACTGTGCTGCTAATAACATATGCACCACAACAGCAAAGCAAGCAGCCACATATACATACATGTAAACAGCAAAGCTGGGAGCGAAGAGAATATTTCACATACAAGTAGTCAACAGCTAAGAGCAAAGGAGAAAGAAAAATAGTTACATATACATGTAAAGAGCTAAGAGCGAAGACGACATTACTCACACATATACATGTATATAGCTAAATAACCAACAATGTAATACATAAACAAGAACTAAACAAGGAAGTGTTCGAGACGGCTGTCCGCGAAAGGTGTGGATCATAGGAGAAATAGCCCAATGAGGCAACTGAGTGTGTTAAGTGTGAAGTACTACTACCGTAGTAGTGATGCAACTAAAGAACATTTTCCTCTGTCGAATATTTGCGTTATTTATTTGACAGTTCAGTGATTCAAACTATAACAGAAGATGCAGAATAATCTACGTCCTTAAAATGGTTGCAATAATTAGTAATTTCTTTTAGTAGATTTTACTTTAACATTTTATTACTTGTTCTTCCTTTTAGACTTACTTCCCCTTACAAATCTTATACCTCTAACCTTCTTCTGAGCATAGAGAATACTTCACTGTTTTCTTCTTCCCTAATAAACCATTAAGGTAAAATATCTTTTCTCTTTATTTCTACATTTTTTCTTTCGAAGTCCTAAATTTCTTTCTCGCTATGTTCTTATTCACGGAGGCTTCTATTATTTCTAGTTTTTAAATATTTCTCATTTTTTCTTTGCTCCAAAGAGACACTCCCGAAATTCTACCATAAATGTAGGGGACAAAATCCTGTTGCTGTTATTGTATTAGCCATAAGAGCTAATTAAATAAAATAAATGTAAGGCGCGATAACCCCCGAAGAGAGCTAAGGCCGAGCTTCTCTTCCAATTTGCGACGTGCTTCTCTTGATTTTCCCTACAAATTGGCCGGACGGGACCTACATGTTTTATGCCGACTCCGAAAGGCATCTGCAAGGCAGATGAGTTTGCACTGAGAGCTTTTCATGGCAGAAATACACCCGGAGCGCTTGCCAAACACTGCCGAGGGGCGACCCCTGCTTAGACAAATTTTCTTCTAATTGAAAACCGTTATTTCTAAAATTTTTATGTTGCTTTGCCCGGGGTGTGAACAGGGCAAACGGTGTGGTAGGCGGAGCACGCTACCATCACCCCACGGTGGCCGCTGTACTAATTAGCTAATTTGTCTGAGGGTTAGGAGAGTTTTATTGATGCTGAGAGATCTTGGGTTCGCCAAATCTTTACCTGCTAAATATATGTACACTGTTCAAAATCTCAAACTTTTTGTTCTACATATATGCCCAAAGTTTTTTTTTAATGAAGATCTTGCAAACGTTAAAACGAAACTAGCTCACATGCCTGGTTTTGCAGTGAAACATTTTGGTTTAAATTTTAGTGCAGAAAATTTCTATTCCTCTGTTATCTCTGGACTAAAATTTAAACCAAAATATTGTAAAAAATTGGGTTTGTCTTCTCATAGTTTATAATATAGGTAAAAAAATTAAAAAAAAACGGTACAGGTAAAACTTTTTGGTTTTAATTTTAAACTTTTAATCGAAACTTATATTTTTTCAGGTTTCTTGCCTTAAATTAAAACCAAGATGTTTAGAAATTCATAAAACTATTTAGTGGTTTTAAAAGTAATATACAAAGCCTAGATCTGCAGTTAGCTTTGCTATATGCAAAATAAACTAAAATTTTAACCGTGTACATACATATTTGTAACAGCTCGGCCATGTTATTTGAACAAGCTAAAGAAGCTATGTATATATTGCCTCGAACAACCCCTTAATCCTTCTGCGTTAAATTTTTACAATGGTGGAAATTAAGCGAAAAGTTTATTTCTTGAAAATATTTCAGTAACAAAGTTAATAAAAAAATTTGTAACCAAAGTTTTTATTAGCTTGACAAAATAAATTTCAGTTGTTCCGAAGATATTTGGGGTTTGCACAATTTTGAAGTCCCCAAACATCTTTCTAAATTAAAAATTTCCATGCGTGTTTTATGGCCATAAAATACAAACGCACATACCACGTGTAATGCAATATTGTTCAAGCCACTCATACATATGTAAATACATATATTTGTATTAAATATTTTATATGTTTTGGTTCGAGCACATTTGCTTTTCGCATATTAAACTTTCTAATCCCTTCACCTCACAGGAAATTAGGAATGTTCATAAATTTGGGGAAAACAGCACTATTGAGTATTAAATACACATACATATCTATATACAATCGAATAAACAGGAAATAAGTAACAGATAGAAAACACCCAATGGGATATAAGTAAAGCGTTAAAGCATTAAAATGTTGAAATGCTATTGAAATTTTGGCAGTTCATACTAACAATATAAAGTTAGCTCTTAAAATAATAAAATAGAAAATAAAAACAAATAGATATAAGGCGCGATATATATACCTCTGAGGAGATCTAAGCCGAGCTTCCATTCCAAGTTGCTGAGAGGACCTACATGCTTTACACTGCCTCCAAAAGGCATCTGCAAGGCAGGTGAATTTTCGCCCAGAAGCTTTTGTGGCAGAAACTCAATATATTAGTTACAGCATCCCTGAAGAAGAAACACTAATGTATTGAAACGCCTGTCCAATGGAAACTGGTTAAGAATATGAACTGAGTGCTTTTATTATCCCTACGTGTTCTTTCCGCTGTATCTTTTTAAGCTTCTGAATGTTGTATTGCTAGCTATTGCACTAATGCTACGTTATGCTAGGATGGGTTATATGACCTAATCGTAAGCTTTTGGCTGAGGCCCCAGTTCCGGCATTCTCTACTCTTTCATCAATATTGACTTTCCACTTTGGCGTTGTTGTCTATTTCTGAGCAAATCGTCTGACTCTCTCTGAGAGGGACAATCCAATGCCATAGTGTGAGGGCATTCTAAAGGTATTTGAGGTATTTTGGTTCTGTTAGTGGAGAGTATTAGTTCTGTCTTGTTGGGTTGATATTAAGGCCGATCGCTGCAGCCTTGGTGTGTAACCTGCTAAGCGCACCCTTTAGAATTTCCTACGTGAGGCAAAATACTCCTAAAGTACATTTACTCCAGTCCTGTCGAAATCAAGTAGTGTCTTGTTTGGTGCTATAACGAAAATTAATGGGAGAGAATTCCGCTCCGTTCGCTCTCTCCGCTCTCAATGCTGTTTGCGTTGGGTAAGGGTGTGAGAGTGTACTGTTTGTGATGAGTCGATCGCTCTAGAGAACCAGGCCAGTTTCACTTTACTTGTCTTTTCAATGGTAATAGGTTTTTACCGGAAACAAATAATTTTGGACTACCTGTGAAGACTTTTATCGGTATTTTACCGATAACAATCGAAACCAACAAGTCACTGTTTCGTTATTGGCCATTTTCGATACCGAAATTATCGCTGAGCTTTCAGCTTCTTTTTCGTTTCTTATCGGTTTGTAATCGACAACACACTTCAATATAACATCGATGACTTCATATCAAACCGTTGAGTAGTCGAAAAATTATTGATAAAGCACAGATAAAGAATGTGTTAGACTCTGATAATATTTCGATAACTTAAAAAAACAAATGGATAGCTTTCAACAAATCGATACTAAATCGATATTTTTTAAAACATTTGGTGATAAAATATTGATAACTTTTATATAACAATCGATATTTTTTATAATAAAGCAATTAATTTTTGATAACAAATCGATAAATATTCGATACCAAATCAATATTTTTTAAAACGTATCAAAGTTTTTTTGATAATATATTCATTACATTTTTTATAAACAATCTATAACTTTTTATCAGTAAATCATAAGAATTTTCGATAACAAATCGATAACTTTTCGATAACAGTCGACACTTTTTTGTAATAAATTAATGAATGTTCGAAAAAATCGATTACATTTCGATAACTACTATATACCACGCCGATAACAAATCGATATTTTTTCGATAACAATCGATAATTTCTTTTATAATGAATGAATGAATTCTTTTGATAAAATGTGGATAAATTCTTTATAAATAAGCGATAATTTTTTTAAAATAAATCAATGAATTTTCAATAACAAATCGATAACTTTTCCATAACAATCGATATTTTTTTGTAATAAATTAATGATTTCCGAAAACAAATCGATTACATTTTGATAACCACTAGATAACAAGCCAGTAATAAAGTGATAGCTTTCCGATAACAATCGGTAGTTTTAGTAACATATATAAAATAATAAAAACGAAGATATCCTTACCATCACCACTACAAAGTTCTTCGATATAAAGAAAGATATTTATAAGCAAGCCCAACAAATACACTTTTGTTTGCGTATTTCATTTCTCATTGGGTATGATCTTCCTTTCTGCATGTGTGCAAATAAAGCTAAGAAGCAATAATAAGATTAGCACGAAAATGTTAAGATATAAAACGCAACAAGAAATGGTGAAAGTTATAACAAGAGGGTTAGAGAGTTCACAAGGTTATAAGTACATATATATGTGCATGAATTTATGCGTGTAGGTGTAAGTATACAAATGTGACAATTTCCAAAGCCCCAAAAGATTTATATTTTGGTGAAAATTAAAGTAATTCTTACCTTAAGCCAAAATTACTGTGACAGGCGTTTAGTTACACGACGAATTGATGTGAGAAAAATTCAATTAAGTAAAATATCACCACATAAATTAAAGCACAGTACGCACCTTGAGAGAGCTATAAACTTGGTGGTATGCGTGAGCATATATTTTACTTAAAGTATTCCTAGAAAATCTCTAGTTTCACCAATTATGGTGAAAAAGGACACACGAACACATCAAATTTACGGAGAAATACTAAAGTGTGCACAAGCAAATATACATTTTGCAAATAAGTTACTGTAATAGGATTAAAATATTTTCTGATTTAGGTAAATTTACTTTGGCTTGGTTAGTTAGTTCGTTGATAGAGCGAAGATGCGGGTGCTACTAAAGTACCAAAGCTATAGTGCTTTTCTTATAAAAACTAACTTGTTGCTTCAGTGAATAAAGATTTATTTTGAGACCAATATTTTTTTACACGTGTAATATGAATAAGAAGAAGAATAGGTGTAGGAAGACTTTATCTTCGTTGGTGCTCTCATTTAAAATGAGATATCGCTAAGATGAGTTTAATCATTTATCACATAAGCGTATCCAGAATGCAAGAGCAAGGTAATTGTAAGTGTAGTATGTAGGATTGGTATGCTGACTAGGGCAATGCAGAACGTAAGTGCAGTCTTTAGACTGTGGTGTAATATGGGGACGATATACCCCAGCTGGTTAGGTGGCTTAGAATACACCCGCGGTAGGTATGCCTGTCGTAAGAGGCGACTAAAATACCAAATTGCTTCAAGGGGTTGTATAGAGAAACCCTCTCAAGGGGTTGCCAGCGCAATATATAGCTTTTCAAACCCAATTTTCAACCTCACATGCCCGTGGCGAATCCTGTTTCATTAACAGCCGAGTCTCTGGCGCCCCGAAGAGGTAGGAGGGTGGGACGGCCTAGAAGGTTTTATGTGGTCATACTAAATCGTTCCCTAGATGGTCTGGGTACCTTTGTGGTGCTTGGTGCCGGAACGTACCGGATCTGCATCCGGCAAAGGACCATCAACATCGATAACACTCCCCACGGCCTTCGAGGAGTGTCCTTATCGCTGCAGCAACAACAAAAACAACATGGGAACGAAGTACTTGATGGAGTTGATACGAGCGAAATCAGACAGCAAATCGAGGCAAGTAAGACATGGAACGGAAAGAAAAAAATGAAAGGTAAGGGAGGAAAGCAATGAAAATCGAATTCAGGAAGTGTGTCATCAATTTGCTATGAAAATGCGAATGGTTTGTTATAGATAAGTTATCGCTATGTTATCATACAATTATGAGAGTGGTGCCCATTTCTTATGTGTCATATCGAGGTGTAGATAAGTTATCGATTGTTATCGAAGGGTTATAAATTTGCCTTCGATAATAAAGGTTATGGATGAGTTATTGATATTTTATCAAAGTTTAACTGACTTATTATCGAAAAATTATCGATTTTTCATCCAAATTTATAGGTATGTTATCAAAAGTTATCGATTTGTTGTCGGAGCGTTATCAAAAACTATTACTAAAAATTTATCGGTCATTTATCGGAATATCATCGAAAGGTTATCAACAAGTTATGGATCTTGTATCCAAAATTATCGATTTTTATCAAAAAAGTTATGGACTTTTTATCGCAGTGTTAGAAAACTGTAATATATCTCGCATCGTACTTGAATTTGTTTTTTATCCATCTGTTATCACAAGTTTATCGATTTGCTGCCAAGAAAGTAAGCGATTTACTATCGAAAATTTATCGGCAATTTATCGGAAAATTACCGAAATGTTAACAACTATTTTTAGATTTGTTATCCAAAATGTATCGGTTATCACAAAAATTATCGAGCTTTTATTTCAGTCTTAGAAACCTGTAGTGTACGAGATATCGCCATTTATTGGCTTGTCATCCATCTCCTATCACAAATTTATCGATTTGCTATCGAAAAAATTATTGATTTTGATATCGGGTAGTTATCGATGTGCTATCGAAAAAATTTCGATTTGCTATCGATATTGTCGGTTTAAGTTCAAAAAATGCTTCATATGTTACAGAAAAGTTATCGACTTGCTATAGGAATGCTATTATCCACCTGCTATTGGAAAGTTATCAATTTGTTATCGAAGAATTATCAATGTGTTATCGAAAAGTCATTGGTTTGTTACCAAAGAATATTATCGAAGATCTAAAGATGTATTGTCGAGATATTATCTAATGTTTATCGAAAAGTTATCGATATTCTACCGACTATTTATTGAATTTTCATCAAAAAGCTTTAAATTTGTTAACAGAGAGTTACCATTTTAGTATCGGCGTGTTATCGACTTTTTGTTGATTTGCCTTTGAACATTTATCGATATGCTATTTAAAGTTATCGACCTGGTGTCGAAAAATCATTGAGTTTCTAACGAGAAATTATCGAACTTTTATGGAAAAGTTATCGATTTGCTATCAAAAAGTTATCTATATGGTATCAAAAAAGTTATAGATTTGTTGTAGAAAAGTTATCGACTTGTTATTGAAAAGTTAACGATTTCTTATCCGAGTGTTACTAATTTGTTATCAGCTTGTTACCGCTTTGTTATGACGACTTATCGGTTTGTTATGAAACAATACCAATAAAATGTTAATAACAATTTTTTTACCCGTCGATAACAAGCCGATAAAAAACCAATAAGAAGCCGACTGGCTAAAAAAAAATTCCGATAATTTGATGATAATAATTTGCTATCGATAAGATTAACCGATAATAAAGCAATAACTTGTCAGCATCGTTCGTTACAAATAAGAATTCAGCGCAGGTTTTTCCAAATATCACGAAATGATTTGTCTGTGGGAAAGAAAAGTTTGTTGTGGTTTACTTTTGGGGGATTCAGATAGGATCGTTATACAATTCATGCAGAGACTTCTGGGTTGTCGAGTAAGAGCAATTAATACCACATCGTTTTTGCCAATGCAATTACGTAGTGCTGTCAGATGCCGCTTCAGTTTCATACTTTAAATTATTTAATTTCATTTGTAAGGCCTTTTGACGGCTTCCGACTTCGTGAAATCATAACGGCCTGGTTAGAATTCAACCTTAATGTGTGACCAGCCTTCAATTGCCTCCCATTTACTATCTTATCTACGTGCCTTAATTTGTGCTTCTTTGTTCCCTTTTCCTGAAAACTCGACTCGAGGAAGGAAATTAAAAATTATTCAATCTTGCACTCTCCATTGCGTTTTCAACTTAAATTGAGCAAATCATGCAACATATTTTCTTTTTACAACCGATTTAACAAAAGCGGAATTTTAAAGTGGAATAAATTTAGGTAACTTAAGTTTTGGTTTTCACATAAATATAAATTGTAGGCACTTACGATTCGAGGAAAGCCATCATATTTTTTCATGATTTAAACATGTCAAGTGAAATTATCTATGACATGAATATACACGCAACAATTCATTGACATGCAACGATAAGCTGAAATCTTTAATAAAGCCAATCATGAAAAAAAGGACGAAAGGAAATACGAAAGCTTTTAAATATTGAACTCATTTGAGCAGCTGGTAAAAAGATTACATGCGTATGCAAAGACTTAATGTACGCATACAACAATGTGAAAAATACCCCCACGGGATACTTAAAGTATGCACACTTCACCCACACACCTCTTCCGCTGCAACCCACCCACCTTCAAACCAAAGCCAGATTAGCGCCCCATGAGCAAAAGCTTGCATGTTGTCAACACAATTTCTCCTTTGTCACGTTCTATTCGTTTTCACCTAAATGAAGGTAAATGTTAAAACATCATCTATAATAATTTACATAAGAATGACGCCATAATGGGGTAATGGTTCAAGGACGACGAGATGGTGTGGGTAAATGATTTTCATCTTTGTGCATAAACAAGGCAACAAGAAATGGAATGATATTTGTTAAGTAGGTTTGCGTGCGCATGTGTAGGTGTATCGTGAGAGGAAATATATGTTTGCTGAGAATATGAAAATTAAAGAATACGTTATATTCTGTACTAAAGTAAAAATCAACTCACTAATTCAGCAATTTGCATTTGGCTTTTAAATACTCAAGAGATTTTAATCGTATTACAAACAAAAGTCGTCAGTCATCTATTATTTGTATCTGCTGACATCAGTTGGGCATACAAGCGCAGCCTCAATCGCCTCCAAACTGCTTTTTCAACTTAGTACGATCCTTCAATTTTTGTTTGACGACCAAACGTAAGAACCCAAAATCAGGTGCCAGGACTTATATTATAAAATAACTGTGTACTTTTGGCGAAACAAGAAATTTTCTAGGGCTTAGCTTAATAGCTGCCGCGGGACCTGTCAGCCCTCCCACCCCTTATAACTGGATCCTTGACCTGGCTGGTGCAGGACACAACGGAAGAAGGTGTTCAACGGTTTTTTCCTGCATCTCGCACTTTCTACATCTGCTGTTACTGACCAGGTTTAACTTATAAGCATTTGACGGCCTTGTCCAGTTAGTATGCCCATCGTGAGTCTTAAGTCTTCTCCCTTCAGAGATATAAGCCACTTTATGAGTTTAATATCGCATGATTTGCCCATGATCTTAGAAATTGTACAGCTTCGCGCTTTTGTCTACGCTCTTTCCCCTTATGATTTCTCCCAAACGGATTTGGCCGTTTACCGTCGATTCAGCGAGTGCAGCCTCCTTTGCCAACTCATCGGCCTTTTCGTTGCCTTACTTACTTACTTACTTAATTGGCGCTTAACTGTTTAAACGGTCGTTGCCTTATATCCCTTTTTATCCAATGCTTCGTTGCATTGAAAGACATATCTTGGTAAAGTTCTGTCTGAGATTATTGCCTTAAGCACCGTCTTATGAAGAATATATATATTGACACAGCTGCAGCTTAAGCACACTTCCACCAGAATTTCTGCTGCTTTCTTCACGGCTATAATTTTCGCCTGAAAGACGCTGAAGTAATCTGGCAGCCTTTAGGATCTACTTTTTTCTGCATCGACACAGTACACACCCCTTTAGTAAGTTTGGAGCCATCGCTATACACGTGTATAGTATGTTCTGCTATTTCTGTACCCTGGCTCCAAACTTCCGATTAAATTGTGGCCCCCAGATCTCTTTTGAAGTTTAGACACGATACCATACACTCCGTCTGCCAGATATTAGATGGCGTACTGCTATAGGCATAAGGCCTGCACTCATGTTGCCCTAACGTCTTAAGCCTTCGTTTTGCAGGCGAGAGATGTGAAGAATGGTCATGTATCTGACCACTTCGGATAAAATCAATTTAACAAATATTATTTATAAACCCGAAACAGTTTCGGTTGTTATTACAAAACTTGGTAAACTTTACTTTTACTGCCTTTGTCATATGGAATGAAACTGCGGAGAAAATGGACGAACTCAGTTGGGATATGTGCTTACTTTTATATAAAAGGTATTTAAAAGGATACGAGACGACTGTAATAGGCAATGTCTGTTTTGATATTAATTACTGTCAAAAAACCTAAACTGAACGGTCTTTACGATAGACGCTCTAGGCTGACTGTATACTGATCGGCTACCCCCGAGCCTAGACACCCTTACTTGTTCAACCTTACGACTGTGGCGTCGTTAAGAAATTTGCAATTGATGGCTAGGCACGACTTTCTGCTACCTTTACCGCCAAACACTAAAAGGAAATTTCTTAAAAAAATATTTTGGCGAATATTAGCAGCTTCGATAAGGCACTAAGCTGCCAGTAAATGAATACACAACAACAGCATAGTAATCAGGCATACGTACATGAAAACAGCAAAGGTGACATATCATTATAGTCATATCCAAAACTCAGTCACTGCCTCTGCTTGGCATATATAGGTATCCATTATATTAGATGAAAATTTATTGAAATATTAATTAATTAATTGCCTTTGCAGAGAGTACTGAGTGAAAATGAACTGTAATGAAGGACTGTATTCGAAAGAGATTTCTCGGTGAAGTGGCCTCGAAGTGATTTTTGTGTGGAAAAAAATTTAGTTAAATTGACTTGTGCTCGTTAATTAAAATTACAAATTTTGATTCAATACGCTTAACAAATCAAAAATAATAATGTGAAAAATTTTTTGAAAATGAAAATTCTGCAAAATTGAAAGTTGAAAAGTGGCGCAAGACGATGTTTGAGCTTATGTTAACCTTAAGAGCAGTGTTGTGCTACCTTGAGCTGTGTCCGGACAATCTTACCGAGGGTGGGGGGATTGTTCCAGATAATGACAAGGCGTGATGCACAAACTTTAAATTGGAGGAACACCAAGAGAAATATTAACGACACCAGCTTTTAGTTTAATGTATTACGTTAATGAATATAATGCGACTAAATACAAAGATGTGAAAAAATATAATGCATGTATTCATATATCAGGTATATAACGGGCTTAGAGACTAACGAGCAAAACATTAGCATTGCCATATCAAAGAATATTATTAACACTCCTCCTCAACGTGAATGTTTTGGTTAAGTTACTGGTCCTCGTTTAATCCCAAGCGTTTTGAAAATCTCAAATGTTTTTATTTACTCAAATTTTTCGTTAGAACGTCAGCAATCATTTCATTAATAGGAACAAATTTGATCTCAATATCAGCGTGCTTTATTATATCTCTAATGAAGTGGTGCTTGATATCGATGTGTTTACTTCTACCATGAAACGTTTGGTTTTTTGGACAATGCTGCGCACCCAAATTATCGCCGAAGGTAATTGTTGGTACCTCTTTCTTACGTCCAATTTCATTCAATAGGTTACGGAGAAATATCGCCTCTTTTACGCCTTCTGTAAGTGCAACATATTCGACCTCAGTGCTGCTTAGTGCTACGGTCTGCCGTTTTTTAAACTGCCATGATATTGCACTCCCGCCTAGCATAAAAGCATAACCAGAAAAAGATTTACGATCCATCATATCGCCTCCCCAATCAGCGTCTACGTATCCTTCAATTGGGTTTCCACATGCCCGATACGATAACTTGAAATGACCTGTCGACGCCAAATATCTTAATATGTGTTTAATTCCTGCTTCATGTTCTTTGTGGGGTTCACCATTATGCTGCGCTAACTTACACTTCCGGCTGCCTCATATACACAACGTCGATTAACTCACTATTTAAGAATGCAGTACATACGTCCGTTTGGTGAACAACTGCTAATGCAAGTACAAAACGAATAGTTGAATAGCGCACCACAGGTGAAAACGTCTGTTTGTAGTTTATACCTAATTGATGGTTGCAGCCTTTCGCAACCAATCTGCATTTAAATTTTTTTAAGCTACCATCATCGCGCCGTATAACGCTAAAAACCCATCTGCTACCAATAGTCTGATGGCCTTTTGGCAAGCTCTTAGTCTTCCAGGTTTCATTTTTAATTAATGCAGCATATTCTTTTTGCATCGCATCAGCCCACCCCGAAGCGTGCTTACTGCTAAGTGCTTCCTCAACAGGCTGAGGAATATCAATAGTGTTTGAACATTTTAAAACATTTAAACAGCTTCTTATTTTCTTTGGCCTACCGCGCAAACCAGTGCGTTCTAACTTAGGCCTGCCACGACTACAGCGTGTATGCTGCTCCTCCTCAACTACGATTTCGTCATCAATATCAAACTCACAATTTTCGCGATCACGTTTTCCATTCTAACACATTCATCATCATCTTCGCGAGCACGCTTTGATTTGTAAGGCTTTCATCATCTTGCTCTTCTAAAGCATTATTAAATACGTATGGTTTTATATCGTCCACCAAATCTATGGCAGAATTATCGTTATTGTTTACTAATTCAGCGAACTTTACATCGCGTGCCTCGATTATTCTTCGACCCTGCTGGTGGTATAGCCGATAGGCTTTCGCCGTAAGTGAGTAGCCTGCCATTTTATATTCTTTGCCTTTGGCCAGTAATTTATTTTTCTCAGTCTTATCTAAGCAAACCGCGGTCGAACCAAATACTCTTAAGTGACTTACCGATGACTTTCTACCTGTCCACACCTCGTACTGTGTCATGTCGCTCAACGCTTTCGTTGGCGAACGGTTTTTATATACACTGCTGTTGCTGTTCTGTTCATCGGCTCCGCCACCCCATTTTGCTGTGGGGAATATGGAACGGTGATCTGCCTCTTTATACCACACTACTTTAACAAGTTCTCAAATTTCTTATTCACGTACTCCAAACCGTTGTCGCTTCTCACTGTCTTTATCTTTTCCCAGTTTGTCTTTCGACTAAGTTTTTAAATACAATGAATTTTTCATAAACTTCATCTTTGGTCTTAATAAAATATATAAATATTCTGCGAGATTTTTCGTCAATGACCGTTACAAAGTACCTAGCACCACCCAACAAATTAGTTCTAAAGGGGCCACAAACATCCGTATGAATAATATCGAGCAAATTAGCGCGCTCAGTAGAGCGCACTAAGAGCGAAGACGTCAGAGAAAGCTGACACGCATACATGTACACCGTAATAAAGCATATTCCTCAGTCTTATACACACATATGCATTGAAGGCAATAGTGGGAGGGCATAATATTTCAAACATTATTACACATACATGTAAAGAACATCTAAAAGCGCAGAAGTTATTACTCGCGCATATAACAAGAAGAATAACGTGAATATGAGTACAGAAATGAGAAATAAATAACAAACTGTTCGAGAAAGCTATTCAGGAAAAGTGTAGACCATAGGAAAAATAAAATAAAGCACATTTTGCTATACTGAATATTTGAGTTATTTATATTAGACAGTTCATACTAACATTAATAGAAGCTGCAACATTATAAAGAGTCGCCCAAATTCGTTACAATATTGCAACGAATTCTGGGTAATTCCTGAAATTTATAAGCCTTCTGCTAACGCTCGTATCGCTGAACTGTCGAATAAATAACTCCTATATTCAGTATTGAAATATGGTCTTTATTTAGTGTAATTTGGGAGTAGTAAAATTATACTACTCTCTATCTACTTCACCATTAAAAGCATGTTTAAATCAAACTGCTTCTGATTCCTCAGCTTGCGCTGCTTTCATATTCTAGGTTTTCTCGTTCTTCCATTTCTCCTAAGGTCTAGTAATTTCGCGAACAGTTGTATCCCATGCTTGGTTACCAGCTATACATATGTATATTTGTAATTCATGCTTTTCTACTATCCATATGCGTGTGTATGTTGAGTAATTTCTTCGGCTAATGACTACATGTGTGTATGCGAAATATCTCTTCGTTGCCTTGTACATAAGTGTCCTGCTTGCTGTGTTTTATTGTTGCGATTATTTATTAACATTATAGTAGTGATGGCAACATTCGCCACAATATCACTTGCGGCTAAAACCATGCAACAATTAAGAAATTTTCTCTCCACCACGATATCTAAATTTTTTCACCTCAAGCCCTTTACGTGTAAGTCAAAGGTGCAGAGGCTGAGCATTGTATTGCATGCAAGTTTTTGAAAAAAATGTACTCAAAATATAACATCCTAATCTACTCTCCCTCTCTCTCCTCTCCTCTCCTCCTCTCTCCTCCCCACCCCTCTCCTCTTCCTCCCTCCCTCCTCTCTCCCCCTCCCTCTCCTCCCACTCCTTCTCTCCCCATCTCCTCTCTATCTTTACTCCTCTCTCCCTCCTCCCTCTGCATCTCCCATACTTCTCCTATCGCCTCTCCCCTCCACCTCTCTATCTCTCCTCTCGCTCCCCGCCCCTCGTCCATGCCGCCATCTACTCGCTCCCTCCCTACTCCTCTCTACTCCCCTCTCCCTTTCTACTCTCTACTCCCTCCTATCCTCTATACTTCTCACTCTCTCCTCCTCCCTCCTATCTCCCGAATATCCTCCCTCCTCTTCTCCGCTCACACTCTCCCCCTCTCCCCTCCTCTCTCCCTCCTCTTCTCTACCTCGAGCGCTCTCGCTCCCTTTCCTCCCTCTCTCCCTACTCTCTACTCTCTCCGCATCCTCTCTTCCCCCGCCCTCTCCTCTCTCCTTCTCCTCCCCCTCTCTCTCTCCCCTTCCCCAATCCCCCTCTCCGCACTCTCTCTCTCTCTCTCTCTCCTACCCCTCTCCTCCTTCCTCTCAGTCCTCACGCCCTCTCGTCCCCTCCTGCCTCTTTCTCCTCGCTCTACTCCTCTCCTCCTTACTCTCTTCGCCCGCCTCTCCCTCTCTGATCCTCCCCTCTACCCTCTCCTCCCCTCTCTCTTCCCTCTCTCTACTTCCCCTCTCTCTACTACTCTCTCCTCCCCCTACTATCCTCTCCCTCTCTCCTCTCTTCTCTCCTCTACTCCCCTCTCTCCCTCCCCCTCCTCCACCTCTCCCCATCCCCCTACCTTCTCTACTTCTCTCTCCCTCCTCTCTCTACCCTCTCTCCCTCGCTCCCTCTCTCTCTCTCCTCTCTCTCCTCTCTCGCCTCTCCCTTCTCCCTCCCCGCCTCTCTCCGCTCTCTTCTCTCCCTTCCTCTCTATCTCCTTACTTTGCCCTCCCTCCCTCTCCTCTCTCTCCCCTCTCCCTATCTCCTTCTCTCCGCTCTCCCCTATCCCCTCTCCCTCTCATCTACACTCCCTACCCCTCCCGCTCCCCTCCTCTCCTGCATCTCCCACTCTCCCCTACCTCCTCTCCCTTCTCCTCTCTCTCCTCTCCTCTCGCGCTCTCTCCCCACCCTTCTCCCCTCTCTCTCCTCCTCTCTCACTTTCCCCTCCCCTTATACTCCTCTCTCCTCTGCCCTCTCGCTACCCTCTCTCTCTCCCTCCCACTACTTTGTCTCCTGCTCCTCTCTCTCTGCTTCTCCTCCTATCCTCCTCTTCTCCTCTCCTCTCTTCTTCCACTCTCCCTACGCCTCCTCACTTACTCCCTGCTCCGCTACCTCTCTCCTCTCTCCTCTCTCCTCCTCTCTCTTCTCTTCTCTCATCCTCTCTACCCCTTCGCCCTCTACCGCCTCCCTTCCCCCTCCTTCTCCTAACCTCTCCTCCTGCCCTAGCTCTCTCCCCTCTCCTTCCTACTCCTCCTTCCCTCTCTCCCTCCCCTTCCTACCCTCCTCTCTACCTCTCTCCTTCCCCTCTCCCTCCCTCTCCTTCTCTCTCCCTCTTCCTCCTCCCTCCCTGCTCTCCTCCTCTCTCCTCTCGCTATAGAGACTTCCCTAGCTATCCTCTCGCCCTCCTCCTCTCCCCCTCCCCTTCCGACCCCCTCTCCCTCTCTCTCTCTCTCCTCTACCTCCTCCCTCTCTCCCTCTCCCTCCCTCTCCCTCCTCTCTCTCTCTGCCTCTTTCCTCGTCCTCATCTCGTCTCTCCTCTCCCTATCCCATCTTCCTCCTCCTATCCCTCCTCTCTCTACCTCTCCCTACCTCCCTCTCTCTCTCCCATCCCTTCCTCCTCCCTTCTCTATCTCCTCCTCTCTCCGCGCCCTCCTCTCGCCATCTCTCCTACTCCTCCTTCTCCTCCTCCGCTCTCTCTCCTCCCTACTCTCACTCTCTCCGATCCTTCTCCCATCCCTCCCTCCCCTACCTCTCTCCTCCCCTTCCTCCTCTCCCTCTCTCTCGCTTCTCCTACTCCTGTCATCCCTCCCTCTTCATCTCTCCTCTCCTCTCCCTACTCTCCTTCTCTCCCCTCTCCCTCTCCGCCTCTCCTATCCCCTCCTCCTCCCTCCTACTCCCTCTACTCCCCTCCCTCTCCCTCTCTCACTCCTCTCTCTTACTCTTCTCCCCTCTCTCCTCTCTCTTCCCCTACTCCTCTCTCCACTCCTCTCTCTCCTCTCCTCTCTCCTCTCTCTCTCCCTACTACTCCTCCTCCTCTCTCTCTCTCTCTCTCTCTCTCCTCTCTCCCTCCCCTACTCCTCTCCTCTCTCCTCTCCTCTCTCTCTCTCTCTCTCCCTCTTCCCCTCTCTCCTCCCTCTCCCCTATTCCTCCTCTCTCCTCCCCTCTCCCTCTCTCCTCCCCTCTATCTCTCCCCTCCTCTCTTCCCCCCCCTCTCCCTCCCTCTCCTCTCTTTCCCTACCCTCTCTTCCCCTTCTCCCCCTCCCCTCCCTCCTCTCTACCCTCTCCCTCCCCTCCACTCTCCCCCTACCTCCCCCCTCTCTACCTCCTCTCTTCCTCTTCCCTCTCCCCTCTCTCCCTCCCTCTCCCCTCCTCTCCCTTCCCCCTCTCTCCTCTTCCCCTCTCCTCTCCTCCTCCTCCCTCCCTCCTCTCTCCTCCCTCCCTCCTCTCCCTCTCTCCCTCCCCCCCCTCCCTCCCCCCTTCCCTCTTCTCCTCTCTCCCCTCCCCCTCCTCCCTCTCCCTATCTCCCCTCCCTCCCTCCCCCTCCCTCTCTCCCTCTTTCCCCTCCCCCTCCCCCCCCTACCTCCTCCCTCCCCTCCCCTCCTCTCCCTCCATCCCCCCTCTCCCTCCCTACCTCCTCTCCCTCTCCCCCCTCTCTCCTCTCCCCCCTTTCCTCCTCTCCCCCTCTCCCTCCTCCCCTCTCATCTCCCCTCCCTCCTCCCCTCTTCACCTCTCTCCCTCTCCCTCACTCTCTCTCTCTCCCCCTCTCCCTCTCTCCCCTCCTGCTCCCTCTCTCCCCCTTTCTCCTCTCCTCCTCCCTCTCCCACTCTCTCTCCTCCTCTCTTCTCCTCCCCTCCCTCTCCTCCTCCCTCTTCTCTCCTCCCTCCTCCTCCTCTCCTTCTTTCTTCTCTCCTCTCTCTCTCTCTCTTCCTCCCCTCCCCTCTCTTCTCCTCTCCTTCCTCTTCTCCTCCATCCACCCTCCCCTTCCTCCCCTTCTCCCTCCTCTCCTCTCTCCTCCTCCCTCTTCCCTCCCCCTCTCTTCTCTCCCTCTCCCTTCTCCTCCTCTCCCCCTCCCCTCCCCCCTCCCTCTTCCCCCTCTCTTCTCCTCCCCCTCCCTCCTCTCCTCTTCCCTCTTCCCTTCCTCCCTCTCCTCTCTTCCCTCCTCCCTCTTCCCTCCCTCCCTCTCCTATCTCCTCCTTTCCTCTCCCTCTCTCCCCTCTCTATCCTCCCTCTCCCTCTCCTCCCCCACTCTCCTCCCCTCTCCTCTCTCCCTTCTCCTTCCCTCTCTTTCCCCTCACCCTTCCTCCCCTCCTCCTCTCCCCCTCTCCCCACCTCCCCTCTCCCTCTTCTCTCCCTCCCTCCTCCCCTCCCTCCTCTCTCCCCTCCCTCTCTCCCTCCTCTCTCCTCTTCCCTTCCTCCTCCTCTCTCCTCCTCCTCCTCTCCTCTCCTTCCCTCCCTCCTCTCCCTCCCTCCTCTCCCCTTCCTCTTTCCTCTCCTCCTCCTCTCTCCCTCTCCTCTCTCCTCTCCACCCTCCCCTCTCCTCTCTCTCCCCCTCCTCTCTCCCCCCCTCCTCTCTCCCTCTCCCTCTCTCCTCTCCTATCCCTCTCCTCTCTCCTCCTCCTCTCCCCTCTCCTCCCCCTCTCCCTCCCCCTCCTTCCCTATCCTCTTCCCCTACTCTCCCTCTCCCCCCTCTCTCTCTCTCCTCTCCTCCTCCCTCCTTCCTCTCCCCTTCTCCTTCTCTTCCTCCCCCTCTCCCTTCCCCCTCCCCTCCCTCCTTCCCTCTCCCTCCTCTGTCCTACTCCCTCTCATCTCTCTCTCCCTCTCCTCCCTTCTCTTCCTCCTCTACCCTCTCTCCACTCACCTCTCTCTACTCCTTACTCCTCTCTATCTTCCCTCCTTTCTCTCTCTCCTCCTCTCTCTCTCCCCCTCTCTCCCTTCTCCTACTCCCTTCCCCTATCCCTCCCTCCCTCTCTCTCCCCTCTCCCTCCTCTCATCTCCTACTCTGCCCTAATCTCCTCTCTCTCTCTCTCTCCTCCCTCTCTCCTCCCCTTCTCTCTCCTCTCTCTCCCTCCTACTCTTCCCCTCTCCCCCTCTCCCTCCCTCTTCCTCCTCCTCTCTCCTCTCCCTCTCCCACCTCCTTACTCTCCCCTTCCTCCTCCCTCTCCTACCTCCCTCCTCTCTCCCCTCCCTCCCTCTCCCCCTACTCTCTCTCTCTCCTCTTTCCTACTACTCCTCCTTCTCTCTCTCTCTCTCCCCTTCTCCCTCCCTCCCTTCTCCTGCTTCCTCCCTCCCCCTCTCTCTCCCTCTTCTCTCTCTCTCTCCTCTCCCCTCCCCTCTCTCTCTCCCTCCCCCTCTCTCCTCTCCCTCCTCTCTCTCCCATACTCCTCTCTCTTTCCTCCTTCCCTCCCTCCTTCTCTCCTCTATTCTACTCTCCCTCCCCTCTCTCCCTCTCTCTCTCTCCCCCTTCTGCCCTCTCCTATCTACCCTTCTCTCTCCCCTTCCCCTCACCCCTCTTTCTCCTCCTCCCTACTCCTCTCTCTCATCTACTCTCCCTCACCCCTCTCTACCCCTACCTCTCATCTCTCTTCCCTCTCTCCCTCTCCCCTATCTCTATCCCCCTCCTCCCTCCTTCCTCCCCTCCCCTCATCCCTCCCCCTCACTCTCCTCTCTTCCCTACTCCTTCTCCTCTTCTCTCTCTCCTCCCCTCTCTCCTTCTCTCTCCCATTACCTCTCTGTCTCTCTACTCTTTCCTGCCCCTCCTCCTCTCCCTCTCCCTTACTACCTCCCTCCTCACTCTCTTCCCTACCTCCCTCCCCTCCCTCTTTCCTCCCTCTCCCTTCCTCCTCCCCTCCCTCTCCTCTCTCCCTCTTCTCCCTCCTCCTCCCCTCTCTCCCTCCTCCCTCTCACTCCCCTCCCCCTCCTCTCTCCTCTCCCCTACTCTCTTCTCCCTCCTTCTCTCTCCTCCATCCCCTTCTCTCCTCCCCTCCCCTCCTCTCTCCTCCCTCTCTCCTATCCTCCTCTCCCCTCTCCACTCTTCGCTCACTATCTCTACCTCCCTCTCCTCTCCTTCCCTCTCCTACTCACACCCTCCCTCCTTCCTCTTCTTCCTCCCCCTCTCCTCCTCCTTCCTCCTCCCCTTCCCTCTCTCTCTCCTACTTCTCCCTCTCCTCTCTCTCTCCTCTCTCCTTCTTCTCTCCTCTCCCTCCTCCTCCCTCCCCTACCTCCTCTCTCCTCTCTACCTCTCTCGCTCTATCTACTCTCCCTCCATCTACTCCCCTCCCCTCTCCTCTCTCTCTATCCTCCTACGCCCCTCCCTTCCTCTCATTCCCTCCCTCCCCTCTCATCTCTCCTCTCCTCCCTCTTCCTCTCCCTCCTCTACTCCCTCTCTCTCTCTCTCTCTCCTCTCCTCTCTCCTACCTGCTCTTCTCTCTCTCCCCTCCTCCCTACTCTCTCTACTCTCTATCCTCGTCTTACTATTCTCCTCCCCTTCTCCTCCCTCTCTTCTATCCCCTCCTGCCTTCCCCCTCTCTCTCCTCTCCCCTCCTCCCCCTCCTCCTCTCACTCCCTCCTCTCTCCCTCTCCCCCCCTCTCTTCCCCCTCTCCCCCTCCCCCTCCTCTCCCTCCTCCTCCCTCTCCTCTCTCCTCCCCTCCCTCTCTCCCTCCCCCCTCTCTCTATCCTGCTCCCTCTCCTCTCTCTCTCCCCTCTCTCCCTCCTCTCTCCCTCCCTCCCTCTCCCCTCTCCTCTCTCCCTCTCCCCCTCTCTCCTTCCTCCCTCTCCTCCCCTCTCCCTCTCCCTCTCCCTCCTCTCTACTCCCTCTACCCTCCTCTCCTCCCTCCCTCCTCTCTCTCCTCCTCCTATCCCTCCTACTCTCTCCTCCTCTACTCTCTCCCACCTCCCCCCTCTCCCCTCCTCCTCCTCTCTCTCTCTCCCTCCTCTTCCTTACCCCCTCTCTCTTCCTCCCTCCCCTCCCCTTCCTCTCTCCTCCTATTTTAAAAATATGAAACAACTAATAACTACCACGTATCAAACAAGATCCCTGTATTGTTCTCAAGTGAATAAAACTCTTACAAACTTTCCATTATTTATATCAACCACATTAAGTAAATTAGAATAGAGAAAGACACATATTTCACGAGCAATTAACACAAATTTTTATCGTATTTGCTTATTAAGAGTAATTGCTAAGAAATTGCTCTCTTCCACTTGTGCCTGTGCACATTTTCGCCAAAGAAAAATTCTGAAACCTTTTAATTAATTATTGAATAATTACTTCGTGATTAAGTTGGCGTGCCATCTCACCATACTTGAAATCACTTTAAATCCATGGCATTTCTTCATCTACTTAACACTGACAGTTTGCTTTATTTTTCACAATTTTATGCGCTTTCTTTTAGCGCCACTCCTTGGCAACAGTTTTCATGTCGCTGATTACCTGGCGCTTCTTACTGTTCGATGCAAGAAATTTCTTATGTACAAAATTGTTTAGCCACCGTTTTTTTTATTTTTCGTGTTTTGTGTGGCATGTAGCAAAGTATTAAATGCAGCAGTCGGATAAAAATTGCGGTTTTTATGAAGAGCAGCAGCAGCGTGATGTGATTATAGCAACAACAACACTTACTTATTTAACAACATATTGGAAGTAAGTGTTCGTTTAAGCTCCTCTAAAACGTAGTAATTTCGATGATTAATTTGTCGCTTGTGCGGTTAAGCTTTGATAGACTGGGCGTTAATGCATATCAATGAACTGATCGAGCAAAACTGAGTATAGATCGTCCTGCTTCATACAAATCTGTTATCATTAAAGCAGGTCCATGGCTACAGATTATCTACTGTAATAATTCGTATTCGGAGAAGATATCAAATCCAAAACACAAGAATATATTTGCTGAATTAAGCACGAACAAAAATATTTCTTAGATATACGGATGCGGCTTGTGAAATAAGTAGTGCGATATGACAACTTATTATCGACTAAACTTCAATGTACATATATACTACATATATTTTTGACACAATTGTAGTTATATGCTATTCATGCCAAAGAGTGCCCCTGCGGCTCGGGCAGTAAAACTTCATTTGCAAAAATTAATGAAAAGAACTCGGAAGCAGTTGGATCCCAAAATATGATTCATGAGAAGTGCTTATATAACAAAACCGTTTGTGAAACTATGAAACTATGACACATCGATAAGGAAATGATGTGAAACTATAACGCAATTGACATAAATGGAGCGAAATCGCTTTAACGAAACTACGGTGGAAAAGGTATGCAAACAATGACGATACGATAAGGAAACTAACCACCCCCAGCTGGTTAGGGGGTCAGAATATACCCGGGGTAGGGATGCCTGTCGTAAGAGGCGACTAAAATACCAGATTCATGGGGCTGTGTAGCGCAACCCTTCAGGTTGCCAGCGCAATATACAGCTTATCCAAACCCAATTGTCAACCTCGCCTATCCGCGGCGAACCCTGTTTCACGAGGCTCTGGCGGCGCCAAGCTCCTCATGGAACTTGGGATGGGGAGGGAGGGATGGCCTGAAGGTTTAATGTGGCCATATAAATCGTTCCGAGATGGTCGGGCCCTTAATGGTGCTGTGTACCGGAGCGTACCGGATCTGTATCCGGTAAAGGACCATCACATCGATAACACTCCCCAAAGCCTTCGGGGAGCAACCTTATCGCTACAACAACAACAACAAGGAAACTAACCAACGGAATACGAAATGATGAGGCAACGAGTACAAACTGTCCAAGAGAAAATACATTGAAATTATAACAAGATGTAACGAAAGTTAAAGGAGCTGTGATCAAGCGATAAGAAAATGATCGATAACAAATGAAAATAAATGAGAACGTAACACGAAACATTGAAGAAGCGATAACGAAACGATAGCAAAAATATTGAGTAAGTGACAAAGAAACTAACGGAAATAGGAACAATAATGAAACAATAACAAAGCAGTAGCGAAACGATAAGTGAAATATGACGTAACGATAAAAATGGCAAGCAAAAATAATAACGAATCGTAAAGAAACTAACAGACGGGAACAAAAATCAAGTGACAAATAAACGACAACGATAATAAAACGGTAATAAAACATTAACGAAATGATATGGAAAAAGAAACGTAACAATAACCAAACAGTATTGAAGCATAGGGAAATAAGTCACGAAACATGAACGAAGCCATAAATAAACTGGAAAAAAACTCGAATGATAAAAAAAAACGATAACGATTATAAGAAGATAACGCTACAGTAACGATACGATAAGAAACGGATAAGTAACAATAACGATACTGTTATAAAACGATAACGAGAAAAAAAAACAATAAAACAATGGAAAAAAAACCGTATCGAAACACAATTAAACAAATAACGAAAACATTACGAAAGATAAGGACAAATATTGACGGAGCGGTTAAGAAACTAACAGAAACGGGAACAAAAACAAATTATAAAAAAAAAGTAACGAAATGATAGGGAAAAGAAAACGTAACTGTTATGAAACGATAACGAAACAATAATGGAACGATTACAAAATTACAACGAAATGGTATCGAAGTATAGCGAAAAAAATCAAGAAACACTGACGAAGCAATAAGCGACAATATTAACGGAGCGATAAGACAAATTTCACGAAGGGGGAAAACGACAAGGATAAATAAAAGATAACGACAAAAGAACGACATGAAAGAGTAAGAAAACGATATTGAAAAGATAATGTAACAATAACGAAACTCAAGCAAACAATAAAAAAATAATAATAAATAAATATAAAATTAACAAATCAATAAAAATACAATAACAAATCGATAACAAAATTCGAAGGATAAACTATCAAAACAGTTATTTACAGGATATGAAAGCATTAAGATCTAACATCTGGCGGTAAGATCTGGCAGCCATCGGCTTCGCGAAGTTTTTTTTTGCCACTCACATCTGCCGACCTGTATAGTTCAGATACCTCTTAAGACAGATATGCCTTATTGCGGGGATATTCTAAATCGCTGGGGATGTATGTGTGCTTGTCTATGCTGGGCCAATGTCTGTCCACCCAAAACAAAAAAATAAGCAAGATCTGTTTCGGACTGCATTTGAAAACGAAAAAGCGAACCAGTGTCCTATTGTCCGATGTATCTTCTCTCAAAAGTGCGCAATAAAGGATAAGAGATACGGAGCGATGGCAGTTCATTTTGGAGCACAGCTATGTCGGTATCAATTTCCGTCGTTTACCAACAAAAGAAATCATGGACTACTGAACCCTACAAGAAGAAGAAGAAGATCATGGGCCAGCTTTTAGGTCTTAAGTGTCGCAATGTTTTTTCGGTAAAGTTTAGAAGTAAGAAGAAGAAAGATACCTGTTAAGATTTCTATGCTAATTTCCTGCCAGCCATAGGACGGAGTCACGATTATCCCATCGAATCTAAATGTTCCAAAATCAGACAAAGATATCACCTAAGACAATGATGGCTTTCGTTGACTTAAAGAAGGTTAGCTTAGCTTTCGCACACTGGCATTAAAGTTACACTTTTTTAGGTCTTCGTCTAAATTTTTGGTTCTTCCCTTATCATAATTTCTCATTTGATTCAGTAATTTATGGCAGGAATTTTATTCAGGAGCAGCATTTTGTTATAAACGCAGATCACAGTAAACGCAAAGTTAATCCGCATTAAATCCACTTGCTGCCTACCCCATTACTTGCTTGTTAAAAGGAAGCGAATGGTGTTTTGTCGTATGATAGACGTGTAATTAAAAATGTCTTGTGTGGTTTGCGTTATTCTCGTTTGCACTAAGTTTGCATATGTGTGTGTGTGTGTATGTGTCCGCTTCAAATGTAAGATATCGATGTTTATGCCAGTAATTGGTTATTTATTAACTTAGCTTCATCACATGCTTAGCTTGTATTGGTTGGAAAAGCTAATTGTTAGTGTTGTTGTGGATTTCTTAATGGTTCATTGCCACTTACGCGAGCAGAACAGCACATAAGTAGGTGATTAAGTACTCGAGTGAATAAACATATCAAATGCAGTTTGTAAGTAAAAGCAGCCAATCGGTCAGTAGGGGGGAAAAGTTTAATCACTTAGAAAGTGCATTGACTTTTAAAGCTTATTTGCAAAGAACAGGTAGCGAAAAGAGTCGAGAGACCGTAACTAAACATGGTAATTTAAAAGCTTACTAAGTTCAATGGACGTGTGCAAGAAAATTTCAAATTTAAGAGTAATGCGATTTAAATAAATCATCGTTGATATATGAACGTGCTAAGAATCGCATGATGAAATCAAGTTTGTATTAGAAATGGAGTAAGGAGGGTAACAATTTTGCAAGTAGAATTTAATAGCTCTCTTCCAACGAGAAAATATGCTTAACGAATTTTGATAGAATTTAAGTTAATCGCACTTTAAACCTTAATTAAAATCATAGCCATTTTAATACGAACACAAATTTCAAATCTTGGTCAAGGTGCTTGGAGATGGAATAGAGGTTAAGCTCAAATTGCAGTATTGATTCTGAGTCCGAAGTTCTATACAAGCAAGTTAACCATTCCTAAAAGTATGTGAAGACAAGTAAGCGCTGCCTAAAAGTATTTGAAGTAAATACAATTTCTAATTCTTAAGGAGAAGATGTAGGCCGAGCTTATCTTCCGTTTTGTGTCGTGCTACTTTTAATTTTTCCTACGAACTGGCGGGACAGCACCTGCATGTTTTATGACGCCTACGAACGGCATCTGCAAGGCGAATTAATTTTCCGACCTTGCACAGACATTTTTTTCAAATTGAAAACACTTTTTTCTGATTTTTCGACGTTGTTTACCTCGGACTTAAACTCAGAACCTTGGGTGTGGTATGCGAATAATTAACTGAATAAGTAATCAATACTGGATCAGACACCGAAATTGGATCGGGAACCGAGACTGTATCAGGAATCGAAAACTGTATCAGGAAACGAAACTGTATCAGGAAACGAGACTAGATCAGGAACCGAGACTCAA
>JARSSU010038836.1:0-50095 GCA_029619165.1 Eurosta solidaginis
ATGTGACTGGCTGCGTCATTAGCTTGTCTTCTACGCGAAAGTCAATGCCATAGAGATGATCCAGGAAAGTAACGATCCTTATCAAGAGCTAAGCTACCTAAAAGGCTTTATAATCCTATTTGATAAAAGTGGATATGGATATAGTTCGGATGTGTTGAGTCTCGGTGGCGTCCATGGCTTATTTCAGTATCTCAGTTGTCAGGTCCCTGGACACAATAATATATGGGAAATGAATTTGTTGATGAAATGGTCAAGGTTTCCAACCAGGGTATCGTCCTGAGAAAAATCAAGGAACATACTATTAAGGCAACGGACATACTGTAGAACAATTTTGTGTGCAGTTTTAAATTCTTTAGGGCCATGTTTTTATAGGAAAGAAACAAGCTTTTAGGAACATCATTAAAAGTCTCTATGAACCAATGCATAGTGCACAAGCTAGCTCTGCAGAACCGGTCAGTTAGAAGAGGAAGAGGAGGTGATTCATTATGCCCTGGACTGCAAAGAGAACTACTCTGATTTCCAATAGTCTGGAGAAGGCAAAAAAATTGTATCCTTTGCTCCTACTTAAGTTCATACAGAAAAAACAAATGGTTTATAGAAGATGATGACAAAACATCTGCTATTGGAATCGTCAAACATTTAGAACTCGATGAAACCAAACTATGGAGAAAATAATCCTCTACAGAACATTATTGAAATTTCTGATTTAATACAGAGCGGGGATCACCCTAATACGCATTCAAGTTCAATGTAGCTCTAATACGATAAAAGATTTATGTAAAAGGAAGTAAGACTGCTGTAAAGTAGTAATAGCTTGCTAATGTAAATGGCAAACTGGTAACATCTAACCTACCTCAACATATTACATAATTTAAATATCAAAAAAATCAAAGCCAACGTAACTTGATTAAAATACAATAAAAAAAAGATTAATTTGAACAAGAGATAACCATAAAGGTTTTAGAAAAAAACAAAAATAAGTTCAGGAAATGTCAGCAGAAGCAGTAAAAAGTAAACCAAAGTTCAACTTTTGATAATAATGAAGTTAATTTGCATTAAAAGTTAACGGACAGCATTACAAACCAAATAGCTAATGGCATAATGAAGTACTCCAAAGCCACCAACTACAGCGTCCACATTAGCGTAACGTTCCGTTTTAAATGCGCTTCAGTTGGCGCGTTTGCCGGTTGCCCTTGCGTGTCAACGTCGCGTCGTGGGCAGCTGTTGGCATCTTAAATGTTTTTTAGTTTTTAATACTCCGCGTGCTTCGCACACAGAATATATTAACCTTGGTAACATAATGGTTGGTTTTTACAGCTATAAAGGAATCGAGATGGAAATAGACTGCCATATATCAAAATCATCAGTATCGGAAACAAATTTGATTAAGCCATGTCCGTCTGTTAACACAATAAAAAATAAATAAATATAAGGCGTGATAACCTCCGAAGAGATTTTAGGCCGAGCCTCTCTTCAAATTTGCGTCGTGCTCCTTTTTTTAATTTTTCCTACAAATTGGTGGGACGGGACTTACTTATTTTATGCCGACTCCAAACGGCATCTGCCAGGCAGATAAGTTTTCCCTGAGAGCTTTTCATGACAGAAATACATTACTTCTTTCTTCTAATTGAAAAACCTTGTTTCTAAAATTTTGATATTGCTTAACCCGGGGCGTGAACCCAGCATCCTTGGTGTGGTAGGCGGAGCACGCTACCATCACACCACGGCGGCCGCGATAACTTCAGCAAATATTGAGATATCTTCGCCAAATTCGTTATACGGGCTTATCTGGACACATAATAGATTGGTGTGGAAAATTAGTGAAATCGGATTATAACCACGCCCAATTTTATATATATAACATTTGGGAAAACACAATAAACTTGATTATTTAGTAATTAATACACCTAGAATGCTGAAATTTGATGTATGGGTGTATGGGTAAACACTGAGACTCTTGATAAAAATTTCGACACAGTATTGAAAATGGGCGTGGCACCGCCCACTTGTAATAAAATCAATTTTATATATATTATTAATCACTAATTTAAAACCGTTAAACCCATCATAACAAAAATCAGCGTTACTCTAAGGAATGCTTCGAAGAACAATCAACTAAATCGATCTGAACAACGCCCTAGATCGATGAGGACTGTGATGACTAGTTCCAGGACCTACTTATTTTTTTCTATCTTTTAGTATTATTACTACTTAATGTAAGTATTGTTCTCAATAAAAACCGTTTAACTAAAATTTTTTTTAATTATTTTATTTTCAAGTTTTAGTTTTTATTTAATTGCCTATTATTTCTCATTCTATTTAGTTCATTTAGTGACTCATTATTACAGGGACTCTTTCTTGATAATTTGTTACAATCTAAGTCCTCGAACTCCATAGTAGTTTGATGTCACTTCTACCGGACTGTATGTAATATTTGTTCCAAATATGAGTCAAATCGGACCACAGCACACTTCCCGGTCTTATATAGAGTTGGTGGCCAAAAATACTTCCAGTAAAGATATCAACGCGAAACTTTGGTAACAGCTTTACAAATATGTGGGAATTATTTTTTTCATAAAATTTGTGCAGGGTTGATACCTTCATAGCGACCCACAACCACCCACTTTCACCGCATGCATACAAAAAGTAAGTAGATGTGGGGGCAAAAGCGGTTAGATGTGTCTATCGCAAATACAATGTGTAATAGGATTAACTAAAGAAATTAAATAAAGAGATCTTGCATACATAACAATAACAAACAACAAACACACACAAAAGTTTATATGTGCATAGCGTCGACTGGATAAAATAATGTCGTATGTTACTTGTGAGCACATATAACATACTGCAATAATTTATCAGGGTGACGCTATCAGAAAACTGTCGCAAAACATAGTTAGAGGCAGAAAGTGGCAGCTGATATTAACACTTTGGAATCTTTGAACTATGGCTAATAATAAGATATAAGTCCCAACGTGAGGATCGGTGAGGAAAACCAACTAAAACTTCAGCCGAAATTGAAATATTTGTGCAAATAAACACTAATAAAGGTACTGGTGAAATTTTAAATAGCAAAAAAAAACGCAACAAGCTAAAGACAATAAAATTATTTCGTAATGAATTAAATACCTTTGACTTCAATATTCGTTTCTATTTATTTCAATACAATTATATTTTATGTATTTTTAAATATCTTGAACTTGCACTTTATTTTTAACTTGCTCACACTGCAAAAACCAACTAATATCATAACCTCACTTTTGAAGCAATTCTTAAAGAGTAGAGTTCTAACAGAACAAAAACAAATATACCTTTTAAAAGGCTGTTCTGATAAGAGATACTAACGACACATTTGGTGACAAACTTTTTAGTTCGATTTTTTTTTGGCCTATGGAACCGACCACTGTGCACAGATAGGAGTATTTTTAATATCTCGGTCTTTGCGCTACTTGGTGGTGGTTTTTTTCATATGTCGCTTTCTATTCATGCATGTATTTTGTGTTCCAAATATGATACAAATCGGATCACAAATACGATTTTTTGAAATATTTCGATCCACGCGCCACCTATCGGAGATTTTTTCTTATTATTGCATTTTCATCTGGTTCTGAACTATATTACAAGTTTGAAGCTTGTAACTTATCGGGAAGTTAGTTAAATTTTAATTACAAAATGCGTGTCGGCCGACCGGCCGGCCCTTACACAGAGTCAAGCTAAATAAAACTGTTTAAAAAATGGGCGATATCGTTTAATGACCACGCCTAATTTTATATAAAAGAAGCTTAAAAGGGTCGTGGACTAGAATAATAAGCTATATCTTAGGGAAAAATAATATTGTATCAATGATTTTTCAGTTAACAACTTTTATTATAAGAGGAAAATGTCTCCCTTTTTTATTTGAAACGCCCAACGTGTTATGCAGAAAAGTAATTTACTGAAATGAGCTGTATAATTGAAGCTTACGCTGAGTATATAATATACGGTTACACTCGAACTTAGACACCCTTACTATTTTCAAATTTCGTTTTGTTTATCATTCGTGGCTAATCAAAAAGCTGTGCACTTTGCCTATCGTGTCAACGGCATCGATTAGACCCCAGCTATTTTATTATTAATTTATTAAACATTAATGGGCAGCAAAGAAGAATGTTAATGGATTTTTTTCATCGGAAATCGTTAATAATCGCCTCCGTTATATATAGCCTGAGCACCAACAGTTATAGCTTTTATAATACAAGTTTCGAAGCAAAACGTTGGTTTTCATTCTCTATTGCGAACGATATCTCAAAAAAATTGCTTAGCGATTTAATGAGCACAGGTATTCTCTATCATTTTCAATCGTATCCTACGTGCTACGGCAAACCTGTTTGGTCGTACACTGGCTAGCGAATTTGGCTGCAATGCAGCCTCCCTCGATGTCCCTGCATCGCCTTACCCATGTGATGTGATCTGTTGGCCCATCTATTGAAGAAATTTGCAACAGTTTAGTGTTTGTTCAAAATTGAACGAGTAGGAGCCAAGAGACTTAATGACAGCCTGGCTGTCGCTAAAAAATAAAGATTTCTTTGCCAACATTGTGTGTCCCTATCTTAACTGCGTCTTCCACAATGACTGAAAAACACTACAGTGATCGGGTAGTCTCAAACAGGGTTAAAGATCTAAGTCTCTTGAATATACTCCTTCTCCAAATCTGCTGTTTTACTTAGAACTGTTGGTGTATGAGTAATGTTGCTGTCAGCAACAAGGCGCCTATCATACTCCGCCCAATCGTACTTTTTGCGAATATTTATCATAAAGTTGCATTCGGCAACCGTTGTGGTCGCTCAGTGATTTGTGCTATATCAATCCATATACATATAGTGGGGTAATTTTCCACTTTTTGCCAATAGCTCTTTTACATGTCGTCGCCCAAAAATGTAAATGTTGGGAAATAGAGTTTTAAAGTTTATTGCTCCCTCAAAATTAGAAAAATTAGATTCTAGTGTAAAAATGTACTTTTATATTATACTTACACTATGCTCTTTCAACTGAGATAATTGTTCTGCTCGCATCCCTTCTATTCTCCTAGATCTGGCATATTCATTTTTCTGGCACAACAAAAGTTTAAAAAGCAGATCTAATTTTTTGTCATCTTGACATCTATACAAGAAGAATAAAAGTAGCGGGATCAGGTGAATTGGCTCATGCATTATATGCATTTTGATGCGGTGAATCCAAATACGCTATAAGAATTGGCCCAAGTGGTCGTGGGTATGGCCTTAACCTCAAAACACGTAAAAAATCACTGCAGATTGATTTTTAAATAATGTTAGGGCCAAGCCAAGACCTGCTAGGCCAATTCTGTTGTTCGATTACGATTCGGAGTATCACAGTACTTGGGAAAACATCCGCGGCTGTGACTATTCGAAAGTATGTATGTAAATGAAAAAAATAAATAAATAAACACATTCAATTCAATTTCAATTATTGCAAACTTAGAACAAGTTCTTATTTTCATCAGAATCAGAATCTTCTGAAATGTTGGGTTCGGGTAAAGCGTTGCTCTCTGGATTTTTATAATAAGAACGATATGCTTGATATAACCAGTTTTTCATACATTTTGTCTTTTAGTTTTGATTCGGCAAGAGGTAACGGCGTCGAATAAACCGGTTTGCCTTCAATTAAACAACGACCTTTTCTGGATATTCATATATTAAAATTCTTCATCGGTTTACTGTTTTTTGAAGAATACATTATACAGCTCCTCTTTTGTGTATATCAGCTAGCATATATATCGCATGGGTAGTTTTATAGCTCCCTGGGTAAAATAATTATAAATAAAAAAATCGTCATACAATTGTATGTGAACCTAGAAAAGTTTTGGTGGGTTACGAGCTCCTCTAACTAACTACGCCTAGGAGTTTGGCGCTATCTGCCAGTTTTAAGCGCACAACCTTTAGTTCTTGTATGTTTAACTATGGTATTTTGTATCTTTTTTTTGTGTAAACGTCAAACGCAACTTTATCGTATACTCACGCTGAATCCGCATCGGGAGGCTCATAGGGAAACCTTTCGAAATGCTTTCTAAAGTTGGAGGGAACTTGCCTCTATAAGCAATTACAAGTTCGTCAACATATTCCACAACTTTCCCGCCCTACATCTTGCATCTCTCAACGAGTTTACCGTTCACTGCAGTGGGACACCACTTAACCACCTCAAAATCCTCCCCTTGCGACATAGCCTATTATATCAATCTTCCCCTGCGAAGATAGTATTTTTGTTCCCTTGATTAGTTGATCAATGACTCCAAGGCCACGAAATAATAATCGAACAAGGATCTTTCAAAAGTAGAGACTAGGCTGTACATCGCAGTCGATGTAGATCTTACTTTGGTATATGCATGGTGAAAGATATGATGTTGCTGTCAAAAGTAGTGGTACGGAAGTGGCTTAATATCCTTGCAAGATTCTAGGGTACTAAGGTCGAAATACGGATAGGTCTGTAGCCCTTTGATTCATAATTAAAGGCTTGGCACTTCGTCACGCACACCGAATATAGTTTTCAGCCAAGCTGGTGGTGTAAATGTGCGCAGGCGCTTAGCGGATATCTCCAAAGCACGGTTGCCACAGCCTGTTTTCATTTGGGACCAATTTTCACCCTGCAGCCGCCGAACTATGTTGCAGACTGAGTTAATCATATACAAAACCAAGCATTTCTTCAAAATACTTTTCATTCATACCACTTCTATAAAAGCTTACTTTCTTCCAAAAAGCGGTGCGGTCGAAAGATGGTGAGGGGGCGGAGCGGCGGCTAACGGTCGTTGGAGTTGAGGAGGTTCGGTAGGGCGGTTGAACGGTCGGGTAACGGACGGTCTGGTACGGCGGTACGGAAGCAGCGGTGGATAGAAGCAGCGGTTTAACGGCGGTAGGATGGCAAGCGGCCAGTGGCTGGTGTAGCAGCGGCGGGACGGATGCCGCGGCTTAACGGCGGTAGGATGGCAGACGGCCAACGGTCGTTGTAGCAGCGGTGTGACGGATGCAGCAGTTAACGGCGGTAGGACGGCGGACGGCCAAAGGTCGCCGTAGCAGCGGCTTAACGGCGGTAGGATAGCGAACGGCCAACGGTCGTCGTAGCAGCGGCGGAACGGAAGCAGGGGCTTAACGGCAGTAGGATGGCAGACGGCCAACGGTCTTCGTAGCAGCGGCGGACGGATGCAGCGGCTTAACGGCGGTAGGATGGCAGACGGACAACGGTCGTCCTAGCAGCGGCGTGACGGATGCAGCGGCTTAACGGCGGTAGAATGGCGACGACCAACGGTCGTCGTAGCAGTGGCGGGACGGATGCAGCGGCTTAACGGCGGTAGGATGGCAGACCACCAACGGTCGCCGTAGCAGCGGCTTAACGGCGGTAGGACGGCGAACGGCCAACGGTCGTCGTAGCAGCGGCGGGACGGAAGCAGCGGCTTAACGGCGGTAGGATGGCGAACGACCAATGGTCGTCGTAGCAGTGGCGGGACGGATGCAGCGGCTTAACGACGGTAGGATGGCAGACCACCACGGTCGCCGTAGCAGCGGCGGCTGAACGGCGATAGGACGGCGAACGGCCAGTGGTTGGTGTGGCAGCGGCGGCACCAGCAAGGCGGGATGGGCACGGCGGTAGTATGGCGGACGGCCAGCGGACGGCCAACGGTCGGCGTAGCACCGGCGGGATGGGAGCAGCGGCGGCACCAGGTGGGCGACGATGCGACGGCAGCGGCGGTGGGCTACGGAGCGCGTACCAGGGCCGCGGTGAGAGGGGAAGTAGGCTGGCGATAGTGGTTACCTGGACAGCGGCGGCTCGTTCCGGTCGGGGTCGGTTGGCGGTATCGGCGGGACCGGATTGATCGTTAGCCTTCTGCAGGATCGGTAGTCCGCGTGGTCGGTCACCTGTGAGGACTCGTTAGTGCTGGTTTCACCGCTGGACACCCCCGCCTCCCTACTTGCACACTAGTAGAAGGTGCGTAAATTGGGCAGACTTGTACCAGCAGAGGCACCGTGGGTCGACCCGTGGGCGGAGGGGAAGTGCACCTTAACGGCACAGCGGTAGCCCCTGTGCGCACGCATCGGCTCATGGCTGAAACCAGAGCTATGGAGAGGGGTCGTGCGGTCATTCGGGCAGCGGGTCACTGCTTACCAGACCAGGGCGACGGAGGGAAAGTAGCCCCAAGACTCCACTCTCGTCGTCCTGGTACAGCAAGGGGTGACTCGCGCCACGGCCGCACCCTCTTCTCCCTAGCTAACTTGTGGGAGTGTTCCCACCACTCCGGACAGCCTATTAAACCAGAGCTGTGGGGGAGGGGTGCTTTGGATCATTGAGGCGGCGGGCAGATCAAGCACCAAGGTAGGCGACCCGGAGTGGTTATTTTGTCTTTAAAGCTGGAGTCATTGGTGCCGTATGTCGTATCGCTGTATCCGTAACCCTAACGTAATTAGCTGTTTATCGTTACGACGGTGAACCAAAACCCAATTGGTTGGCTACGATACGGTTACAACTTAGCGGCACCAATAATCGATTGCATTGATTCTCATAAGGTTGGTCGAATCAGCTGTTAAAGGTTACCGATACTGTTACCGATAAAGCACCAATGTCTCCAGCTTTAAGCCGGAGTCATTGATGCCGTATGTCGTATCGCTGTATCCGTATCCCTAACGTAATCAGCTGTTTATCGTTACGACGGTAAACCGAAACCAATTGGTTGGCTACGATACGGTTACGACCTTAGCGGCACCAATAATCAATTGCATTGATTATCATAAGGTTGGTCGAATCAGCTGTTATAAGGTTACCGATGCGGTTACCGATAAAGCACCAATGTCTCCAGCTTAAAAGACAACCACTCCCGCTGGCTCACCTGTGAGCACTGAATTGCAAAATGCAAATATTATGTTTATATGGGTGGTGCCGCAAACTGGTTGAGAAGTCAACACACCATTATTGTGATTTTCATTCGTTTGCTATCAGTGGTTGTTGACTATGCTATAAAAGAATAAGTACAAGTGGTTGTTGGTTATGCTATAGAAAACTAAGTACAGGGAGGTTCAGGTTTAAGTGAATAAGGAAATACAGGGGGTTACGTTATTGTAACGCTACGTTACATGAGGCTTAAAATCACAATTTAACATTCTTAAAAGCTTCCATAGTGTAACAATGGTATCTTGATCGCACTTTATCAAGTACGAAAAATTATTTATTAACGGTATTATAGAAGTTTCTGTTTCTGCTAATACCTTGTCGGAGTAATTGTACATAAAACTTGTATATCACATCTAGGAAAATCAAAGTCGTTTTTCATTTGCTTTAAGAGTTCAATATAGAAATCTAAAATCGCAAGTCATTGTACATCTGTAAAGTTATCGCTTTCAAGAAATACTTCAGCTTTACTTCCAACAAAAATATTTTTTAATTCAAGGTATTAAGTTTTATCACTTAAATCAAAATTTCAAAAATAGGGGAGTGTAGTAGTTTTACACAAAACGCCAAAAAATTAAAGGGCTATGCATTTGCTACGTCATTGCAAATAAGCAACATAAAACCCGTAGTTTATTTTTTCAATTTTGAATACTAAATTAACAACTGTCGAAACAAACAAAATATGCAAAAAAAAATAAAAACGAAAAAAAGTTGTTCAGGATCCGTAGCTTTCATTTGATGTAGCAATTTACAACACCAAATACACAAAATTCTGAGCTCCCTAGAGAATGCAATGCTAAATATCTATTGCTTTTGGAATGCAATCACCAAGCATGTTTTTTGATCCAAATTGTGTGGTATATTTACAGGCGCGCATAAACAGAACCTAATTAAATTGGAGTTTAGTAGTGCCTCCGCTGTTCACTACTACTTACTTACTTACTTAATAGGCGCTTAATCCTTTAAACGTTTAAAAGCTATAAGACAACGACATATTTTTTTTTATGTACTCATTATGCATGAAGTTGCTCAAGATAAGCTTGAAGTGTGCTTCAATTTGATGGTATAGGAATGGCAAGCGGATGTTTTCTGATTGGAACTCTTTATTTAAGGTATTTATAATTTTAAGAAAATAGGCCAGAAACAGCATATACGCTTTTATTTCGGGATCCGACATTAAATTTGCTAATTGTATTGCACTAACGCCACTTACTTCGAGACACGCACAATGTTACATGACAAAGCGTTCTATGTAAAAGCGGGCCAATAGCTATCGGCTCCGCTGGTGAGAGTTACTGAAAATCGATTGCCATTCACAGGCGTTCAAACAAGCAATTTTTTATCAGTGCTGCGTATTGTTATGAAAGTAAAAAATTCAAAAATTCAAATCAAATTACCAAAGTCGTGACGGCTTGCAGAAAAAGGACCAAAATTAAAAAAAAGGACCAGCAGACCAAACGGTGTTGGAGCGGACCAAATTTGGTCCAAACGGACCCAAAGTGGCAACCGTGCTCCAAAGTAAATAAGTTGGACAGGAACAATCCAGTCTGTTTAGACACCCTTAAAAGGCTTAAAACTTGTAACTACCCACTTAACACTTTCCTCGCTGATGGTACATTTACAGCCTGGTTTACTGCAAGTTTTCTAGAAAATGTGTGTCCAGGAGCAGCTCTACGGTTTCCCCTTCTGTGATAGTTCAGCTACCGTTAGGTCTGTTTGCCTCTTAGAAAGCACACACTGTATCTCCGTATCGTATGTCGAATACAGTGCGAGTACCCTCGCTTGCTCTTTCACATTCATATTCATTTGCTAGGCTTGTCCAGTGTTGTTGCGATACTACTCGATATATGTACTCATTGAAATAGATCAATTCGAATGAAAATGCTCTATACGTTATTGTTTTTTACTCTTTAAAAGGCCCAGTTAAAGTTATCGAAATTAATCCTTTATTTCAGTTAGGGTATGTTGTGTAGTCGCCACTTCAGCAAGGGAAGCTTACTTGGAAAGCATGAAGGTCCATTTTGATACAACATAAGATTACTGTGACGTAAGTTAAAGCTCCTTAGCAATGACATAGTTTCGAAAACGGCCGATCTCGAGCCGGATAAGTCCATCTCAATGCACAATTTTACGTGTGTACCTGCCAATGATGGTCTAAACTTATGGTGCTCAAAAACACAACGGATCTCATTACGTAAATTATCGGCCCAACAAAGGCTCCATGCCATCCCAACACTTCAGTATACAATGTTGGTACAGGATGCAATCTACCTTGGTTAGGTAAGAAAGCTACCTTAATTATCTCTTATTTTATGGATACTTAAGGCCATCCGGTCCACCGCAAGTTGAAAGATTCATTTCAGCCCACATATGTATATATTGTTCGATGCGTCTCGTGCGCCTATTTAATCTCACTTTTGCAACATACGCAATTTAGGGACGTTCTCAATGTTTTTATTGACACTATTTTCGAAGGGTCAGTTGAACAATTAATGTATATATTAAAATATATAAAGAGGTTGCTTTACCCCTGGTGGCAGAAAGTCTAAAGAACGCTTCACTGCCAACGTATAGATTGAAGAGACCATTTTACCTTAGGTGAAGCATAGCAAAGAGAAAACTTCACGGCTATTGTATTAACGATAAAGATACTCCCCGAATGTTTTGGGTAGTGCTATCGATGTTGATGGTCCTTTGCCGGATACAGATACTTTCAAGTAGAAACAAAAGCCACCAGCAAACTCTCAGTTAAGGACCGTTTCTTATGAACAAGACCTGAATACAGATCACTATTGGCTTTTCCTGCTTCCCGCGGACCAGTTTTTACCGACCTTGGAGGTTCTTGTAAGAAGTACACTACGTCGCAGCTTGTAACCTTTGAGTAAATACACTTCTCCGAATTGGGTACTCAGATTCTAGTCACTTTTTAATCCACTTCCATCTAGTAGGATCTCGCTCACCTGCATGAGGTAGTGTTCACACAGAAACTTTAACAAGCGGCTTACATCTAAATATATTTCGGGGCGCTCCATAAATTGCACAGTTACGCCCTATTCTGTTTTTGTATGCCGGTGCAAGATACTAAAATGGGCATCGGTATTTCCAACGATTTTTTTTTGTTCTAGATAATGTGTGAGCGGAAATAAATATTCATACCTTTTTTTGGGGTATTTTTATAGTGTAAAAATTGGCGAATGTTTTGAAGTGTATATAAAAAATTGCGCGAAAATTGTCAGCGCAAAAGTTACAATTAGGCAAAACGCGTTGCTTGATATAAGTAATCGATTCTTCGATATTGTGGCCACGCACTGTTCTTGTTATTGTTGTTGTAGCGATAAAGATATTCCCCGAGGGTTTTCAGTAGTGTTATCGATGTTGATGGTCGTTTGCCGAATATAAATCCATTACGTTTCGGTGACAAGCACCATTGAAGTACAAGCCCGACCATCTGGGTACGACATTGAACCTTCTAGGCCAGCCCGCCCGGCACTCTTTAGTTCCATGAAGGACTTGGGGTCGCCAGAGCCTCTGCTGTTAAGAAACAGGACTCGCACCGGGTAGGTGAGTTTGACAATTGGGTTGAAGAAGCTATGAATTGCGCTGACAACCCTATTGAAGGGTTGCGCTATACAACGCCTTGAACCATTTAGGTAGTTTAGTCGCCTCTTACGACAGGCATACCTGCCGCTCGTATATTCTAAGCCCACTAAACCGCTGACGGTACTCGATAATAACGGTAGTACTTTTACGAGGTAATCGACTACGAAAAATACTCGGTACTTAAGTAAAGTACTCGACTATGTAATCGTAGTTACACTGTCGTTGGCACAAGGCTTAGAAAACCGAGTGTATTCGCGCCGCCAAATTATAGCAGCATGATGAAATATAGCTGTTACATTCCAACCTAATATAAACGCACGCAAGTCATTTTCTGTCAAAAATGTCTCATGCACATACAACTTGTATGAGAGCAACCCAAATTGAATTTGCTGCGTGAAAACTTAACTCGATTTCCAATTTTTGTTCTGCGTGACATTTAGATTTGACGTTTGCACACATGCTTTACATTGTCGCAACGCATGTTTATTTGGGTTAGGGCTAAAAACGCCGGTTGTTTGCGTGCGCTAAAAAAACGCAGTGCGGTTTTATTAGGTTGGCATGTTACGTAAGCTTATAATGTGCTGCAATAGCGCAGTCAAAACGAGTGTGTTGCGCTTGATTTTCCAGTGATGATCAAGTGGTTGTCAACATTTCATTCAACGAATAGGCGACGTTGTGACAGCTGCTCAAACTTTACCGAAGAACGTGATGCTTTGTCATAAAAAGTAACACTGCTGCAACACCTGCAATTCGAACATTTCCACCAACACCAAAATGTGCAATGATTTTAACGAAATAACACTTCCAGAAAAAATATATGAAAAGATCTTTTCGCATCCTTATTTCGCCGGTTTTGTTTAGCAGTGTTATGAAGCAACTCGGCATTGTTACAACATTTTTAAAGCTAGACCTACACTCTCATCGTAATCATGTTCAAATTAATAACTTTTAAAGTGCAAGATAGCAACCATCGCTTAAAGCAAATCAAAAATTTGATAAATCATCCAACATTATGCGATAATAATGTCTGTAGTAGATACGTCAATCATTTGGCGTCCGAGATACAGTGGCGCATTTTGAGTTTTTTCTTTGCAAAAATCATAACTTTTGAACCAATAAAGATATTTTTAAAATTTAAAATGGAAATAAAAGCTAGTTATTTGAAGTTTTATTGTGTGAAAGCTCAGAAAGTCACAGATACAGGGTCCTTAAAAAAATTCGTCAAATTCGAAAATTTTTAGAAAAATGAAGAAACAAAATGTTTTTAGTAAAAAATAAAAAAAATAAAATGAGATTTGTCTTTTAATGACGTATTTAAGCATTAAATAAGATAAACTAATGATTTTGATAAGATAGCGTGGCGCTGCCCACTTATGATAAAAAGTTGCATCTAAGTAGTCACGTAATCAATAACTACCAATATCGATAGACGTATTGCTTCTTTTAAATGGCAATACTCTTTAAAAAATTAAAAGGCCGCTTTTGGTGCCACAATAACAAGGGGCTTCAAATTCATCGTAAAATTTTACATGTTTTTTTTTAATTTACAAGCCAAATATGTATTTTATTAATAACTAAAAGTTATTGAAAGTGGTTCAATGAAATTTTATTTGAGCTAAAGATTAAACAGACAACGAATTTTGGAAAAGGGAGTGGCACTGCCCATTTATGCTAAAAAGTTTGATCTTAGTAACCGCTTTACCAATTTGTACCAAGCTCGATAGACATATTGATTTGTATAAAAATTTAATACTCGTTGGAATGCGAAATGCCTAAGCTTTAAAATAAATTTGATAAACTTTAGAGAAATGCAATAACGAAAAGTATATATTTATAAATTACTAAATTAATAATTTTTTTTAGATAAAAAATTAACTTGTACATAGATATCTTATTTTTCAGTAAAGTAACAAAATTGATTAGTAAAAGAAGTGAGAAACTTATTTTATATTAACATAGTCATCGTCACTGGAACAATTTCTGAGCTATACGCATCTGTAAGATCTTTTTGTGTTCTTACATACCTCATAGATGATATGACTGGATCAGAAGAGATAGCTAACATGTTGAAAAGGTCTTCGTTTTGTCTAACTCGTGATACTTTGCAGGTGTTCATACATCTATATTTTTGTAGTCCTTGTTCTTAGATTCTTGAGCTTCTTCAGACAATTCTCCTAATGGTAAGCACTGGTACTCTATTAAATCTTTTCCATGTGCTAAAATTGTATGTACCGTTGGTGTAAGTTTCTTCTCAGGTTACTTTTGATGCAGCAACTCTGTAGTTTTAGATGCATATTCTCCAAATTTGGGTCCATTAACTGGTTCATGGCAGTTTAAAATATTTAAAATTACTCCCAATCTTTTCACAATATCTCTATCAACTCCTGTTATGCGAGCAGTCACTTCATCGTTTTCAAAAAATCTTCTTGAGGAGTTACCATCATTTGTATTTCCGTATCCATTCTTTGGACAGTCAACTCTAAGGCCAATCTCTTTATAAAATGCATCCTGAATTATTTTTTTTTCTCCTGTTTTGTTTCTCCTTACATGTTGTATTGTCGTTGAAAACTTCTCCTTGTTGTGGTAGTGTATAAGCCAGCTTCAAAACAAATTCCATACATCTTATCCTAGCATGCAAAGGATATATTCCGTACTCATAATTTAGTTCGTCAGTTATTGAATCATCAAGATTTTCAAATTCCTTTTTGCTCTTCTTACAAATTGGACTTTTCATTGTAGATGTCGTATTTGTTATTAAGTTCAGAACTTTTCCATCGATCATTGTTAGAAAAAAATCATCCTTTATTGTAATGACATTCCCCTCTTCAATTTCAATTATTGTTGGTTCTAATTTGGCAATTTGATTTTTTATATCACCCACTGTAGCTTTTATGAGTTCCGAAGACTTCTTCTCGTATTTAAATAATATCGGGCGGCACAATATAGTTGATGACGGATGTAGACTTTTCCAATATTTTGAAGCTACATCTTTTAGTCGTAATGAAACAATAGAAGCCATAAACATATTATTATCTGTAATTGTTTCATCGTCTACATTTATTCTTTGTTTATATGCGCTTTGTCCTGATGATCCATCACAGCCCCACTTAGTTATCAATGCTAGCTCCTTTGGCAGTGATTTCAACTTTTCTTCAGTAAAACTTTGAAGGAGTCGTGTAGACGTATGATCCATTAGGCCTTGTAGCTCAATTTCAGCTGATACTTAGGTTATTTTGGGACTTAGAAGAACTGCTTCTTTCTTGGCTTGAGTAATTTTTTTGTATTCAGGTAAAATATCGGCATTACATTGCAATAATGTCTTACGCAATATAATGTATTTTGTCTTCGTTAAACCGATATCTATAAACAGCGCCAAAGCTTCTTCAGGAGTGTATTTCCTAGGTAGCGTAGCGCATTTGGTGGTGTGGGAAAGCTGTTTTTGATCCTCGTCAGTCGCACTGGACTTGCTACCGCAACTGCTTCTGTTATATGAGATTTTACGCTTTCTTCGTCTTTTTTATATTTAATAGCCAGTGTTTCTGAAAGATGAGTCATGGCCATAGCTTTTGTGGTATCAGACAGCTTCCTTTTCCTTGTGTAGATAGAACACTCTTTTATGGGTTTTGTTGGTCTCCCTCTAGTTGGATTGGTTGACGTGTTAGGCGTTTCTTCGTCCAAAAAAGTTTTGTCAGCTAGTCACTTTTCATGCTTACTTAGAAATTTTGAATTGTTACGATAGACGTCCTTCCATTTTCTTTCTATAATAATGTATTGTAACCCAATTTTTTCTTCCAGGCCTTCCTTTTCTTTAATGCTTGTTTCACTCGCTAATTCTCTCATAATAGCCTCAACAAAGTCCCGTATTGACTTTGTAGATTTAAACCCCGAAAATAGTTTCGAGTTTTCTAGATACATATTAGAATTGTCTTCGAGTGTATCTGACTAATATTAATCTGTGAACTATATTTAAAAATACTATTCACTTTATTTAAGTAAACAGAATACTTAGTTCCTTAATATCCAAAAGACGAATAATAATGTGCATTGTATGATGGATAGCTTTATATACCTACTCAAATTATTAAAATGAATTTCAGGTACACAGTTCGTAACTAAAAAAATGTATGTTGTTAACAAGTTCCAATAACAAAAACGACCCTACGGCCGTACTGAATTATATATACCTGCTCAGGCGCGCATTTATGCCCAAGATTGTTTAACTTTATTTGATATAAAAAGTGAAGTTGCAGCTGGACGCAGGTAGACTTTATGAATTTAGGTAACTGAATATTCCACAAATAACTACTGTTAATTTGACGGAGCACATATTTCAACAATTTTTTTTTCCATCAAAGTTTTAAAAGGGGCCTAAAAATAGGCATTTCGAAAAACAGGTATATCCGCCAACTTAAAAAAAAACAATATTTTTTTTGTTTCAATCCTAAATTAAATTATCTATAATTGCTATACAAGAAAACGATAACCGGCCGCCTTATGTACTCACAAAACTATTTTAAATACAACGAAAAAGAAGAAAAATTTCAAAATTTTCCCAATGTTGATAATTGGTCAACTTTGAGCGGCTCTGCTTGGTAAACTATAATGTGAAAAAACAGTTGTATATTCTTGATCCCTGGAAAATTCTCTATTAGAAACATGTATTAGATTTAGCGAACGCTTTCATGATTTTTTTGATTTTTGCCATGCTTTAACGGCAGAGGCGCCACTGTGCGACGGTAATGTTCATTAGGAAAAGTATATTATATAATTAATCATCACCGTTACAAAAAGCATTAAAGCAAGTGGTATTATGTGCTTTTAATGCTTTAAGTGAATGCATATTTCACAATATAATTATATATATACATACATAACTACATATGTGAATATATGTATGTACGAATGCTGCAGCTAATGCCAAAAAATAAAAATAAAAGTCTACAAATATTTTTCTTTTTTCCTATTCTTTAGTTTCATTAGCATCTTTATCTTCCAGCTTAGTTGATGTTTGCTGCTTTACACATCTGCTTAACGATGCTGTCTAACAAATTAAGAACAAGAAAACAAATTAGGAAGCAGAACTTTTGTTTTGCCAAACAAAAATTCGTTGCTTCCGCATTTAATGCTTAATTATGTATATTTTAATTTGACTTTATTTGAAATAATGGCAAAAGTTTACGAATTTGCTACTCGTTTAGTATAAATAAGCGCGGGTGAAACTTCACGACTACAATCTGTAAGAAAAGTTTGTCGTGTAAACATTGGAAAAATAATTGAAATTAGGGACAATATGGTGAGTGAAACATTGTAGAAAACTAAAATTGGGAATAACATGCGAAAAAGCAAAACAACAATGCTAAATATGAGAGTGGAAATTACAAAAAAAAATGTTTTTAAATATTAAAAAAGAAAGCGTTTTTAAAAAATTAAAAAAAAATGGCAAAATTTTGCTGGTTAGGTTAGGTTGAACTGGCCGGTCCATGAGGACCTCACATATACTGATTGAGTCCGTAGTGTTACCAGAAGTTTGTTTTAACGACCAACATGAAAAACCCTATCAAAAACCAGGACCTATGTTATAAAATAACTCCGTCCTCTTGGCAAATACTAGAAGCTTCCTGGGACTTAAGCCACTTGCTGCTTCTAGATCTGACAGCTTTATCACTCCTAATAGCTGGAGCCTTAGCCTGGCAAGTGCAGGGCACGAACACAGAACGTGCTCGATCGTTTCCTCCTCCAACCCGCACTTCCTACATTTGCTATCACTGATCAAGCCTAATTTAAAGGCATGTGACGAGAGAAGGCTGCGTCCAGTCAGAATACCCGTCATGAGTTTACAGTCCTCTCTTTTTAATGATAGCAGCAACTGTGTTAGTCTAAGGTTGTAAGACCTACACATAATCTTCGACTCTTAACAGCCCCGCGCTTGAACCCACGCCTTTCCCGCATGGTCGATCATGTGCACCTCTCGCCTTCGCTTAATCTCGCCCAGTCTAATTGGGACATCTACGGAGCAAGCTTAAAAGGATGCGCCCTTTTTAGCTAGTTCGTCCGCTTTTTCATTCCCATCTATTCCCATATGCCCTGGGACCCGATATAGATGTATGCTTTTCCCTGTCGCGATTCCCTCCAGAGACTGCTTACACTATAACATTCATTTAGATGCTGTGCTATGCGAGATTATTGTCTTAATTGCTGCTTGACTGTCAATATAAAAGTTAACACGGTTGCAGCTTAAGCTATTCTCTTCCAGGGTTTCTACTGCTCTGGTTACAGCTAATATTTCCGCTTGGAAAACGCAACAGTAATCCGGCAGCCTGTAGGATCTGCTTATTTCCAGATTAGCACAGTATACCGCAGACCCTACTCCTCCCACTACCTTGGAACCATCTGTGTACACATGTATCGCCTCGTCCGCGATTTGCGCACCCTTGCGCCAACTGTCCACCTCTATTGTGGCCTTCAGATCTCCCTCGAAGCGCAGATAGGGAATCAGGTAGTCTGTTCGTCTTGTGATTGATGACGCTATACTATTATGGCCATATGGTCGACGCTCAAGCTGCCTTTTTTGCTGGTATTTAAGAAAAAAATTTGCAGCTGAAACTGTTAAAATTACATCTTTTTAAGATTCAAGGTTCGATTCGGGCTCAAGGCCAGAAAATTAATTTTGCGTCTATCTGCGCAGCTATGGCAGGTTGTCTGAAAAATTTTTTGCTTACTATTATATACTATTATAAAAATTAAAGAAACAATAATTATCATTAACAAAAATTATTGTTGTGGCCTTGACCCCGAAACGAACCTTTATCATTAGGCCGATAAAACAAAAACACATCTTTTTAAGTTTTAGTTCAGAAAGTTACAATTGAAGTTCAGAATTTTCAATTTAAGTTTAGAGAATTACAATTGCAGTGCAGAAAATTATAATTGAAGTTTAATTGAAAATTACTAACTTCAATTATAATTTTCTGATCTTCAATTATAATTTGCTGAACTACAAATAGAAATTCTAAAATTTAATTTTAATTTTCTTAACCTCAATGGAAAAGTTCGAACTTCGAAAAATTGTGCTACACAAAACCTAAAAAAGGTTATGTCCCCAAAAAATTTTCGAAAAATTTCGAAAGTTTTATTTCGAGTTCCCTATATTTTTTAAAACTAAAAGTTATTGGTCTCTCAAAATTCGCAATGATTTATGAATATTTTTTTTCTGAAGGGTGTATTTTTTATTATATTTTTCTTCATACAAAGCGTAATTTTTTATTTTTATATAGAAGAAAATCTGAAACACCCTTCGGAAAAAAAATTATTAAAATCACTGTGAGTTTCGAAGTTAAAAGTGATTGAGTTACAAAACTGCGTATTAAAAAAAAAGTTCCAAATTTTTTACAAACTTTCTGGAATTTTCGAACTTTTTCGAAACGTTTTTGAGAATGGTTTGCATAGTTTCATTTATAAAATTCAATCAATTTATTTTGTTAAAATATGGAAAATAAAACAAAAAAAGAAACTAACTGACAAAATTTGGAAAAAGTTCGAAATAATAATTTTTTTTTAATTTAATCAGTTTGAATAAACTTTTCTAAAGAATGCGATGAAACAATTACAAACTGAATAACTAAAAGTTATTGGTCTCTCAAAATTCGCAATGATTTATGAATATTTTTTTCTGAAGGGTGTATTTTTTATTATATTTTTCTTCATACAAAGCGTAATTTTTTATTTTTATATAGAAGAAAATCTGAAACACCCTTCGGAAAAAAAATTATTAAAATCACTGCGAGTTTCGAAATACCTAAATGTTGTGTTTTGTGAAGTTAAAAGTGATTGAGTTACAAAACTGCGTATTAAAAAAAAGTTCCAAATTTTTTACAAACTTTCTGGAATTTTCGAACTTTTTCGAAACGTTTTTGAGAATGGTTTGCATAGTTTCATTTATAAAATTCAATCAATTTATTTTGTTAAAATATGGAAAATAAAACAAAAAAAGAAACTAACTGACAAAATTTGGAAAAAGTTCGAAATAATAATTTTTTTTTAATTTAATCAGTTTGAATAAACTTTTTTAAAGAATGCGATGAAACAATTACAAACTGAGAGAATATTCCAATTTTTTTATATTCTAGGGATGTTAGAAATTACGAAGCAGGGACCGTTAGTTATAAAAATCACTGCTTAACCTTTACTTTTTAGATTTACCTATTTTATTTATTGCACATAAATGTTATATTGATTGCTTCGGAAAATCTGTACAAAATATTCGTGAAGCCTAATGTGAAAAGCCGTAACCGTAACTGCAAAAGTTAGCGTAAGCGTAAACGTAAACTTTAACATAACTTTGACCTTAGCCGTAGTAGCAAGCGTAACCGTTATCGTAACTTTAACCATTACTTCAATATTAATTGTAAACGTAACCGTAACCGTATTCGGTAACAAGCATAAACATTATCGTAAACTATTCCGTAAGTTTGCACGAAACTGAACCACAAATTTTAACCGCAATTTCAATCATCAACGAAAACGTAACCGTTACCGTATTCGGTGACAGATGCGTAACCGTAATCGTAAACTTTTCCGTATCTTTGGACGTAACCGTACAATTAATATTAACCGCACTACTAGACGTAACCGTACCACACCCATTACCGTAAACGTAACCATTACTATAACCGATCAGAACCTTCCCTGTAAACATAACCGTAACCGTAGTCATACCTGTAACCGTAACCGCGAAAAGCAATCGAAAACGTAACCATATTTGTAACTGTAACTGCAACCATAAAATTCAAGCGAAGCCATCACCGTTATTTTTACAACAATCATTATTTTTCAGTAACAGTAGCCGTAGCGGTTAAAGTATCCATACAGGTAACTATGGCGCTGGCCGTTATCGTTAGAGTGAGCTAGACTGTATTCTTAATTGGAACCGTAGCCTACCCCATAATGTGCATAGACGTAATAAACCGAAACTGAAGCATGTACATAACTCTAACTGTGACAGCAAACGCCACCATGCCTCCAATTGTTGTCTATGCCGTTGTCTTCATATCTGTCACCATTTTGCCTAATATTCACCACTGATATCTATTTCTACTTTAATTTCTCAGTTCCTTTTCCCTTGTCTTTTACTTTTCATGTTTTCTTCTCTTAGTTCAAATCGCCTTCTAGCAGTTGTGAGTCGTACGAGCACCACCGTACCTGAATGGTGAAGCACAATTCACATTGCTCTAAGTATTTCTTAATACTAACTATTACTTTTACCACCGTTACCTGAAGACCACTATCGTCTCTCTCTGAAGCTGCAGCGCTATCCTAACAATCGTTCCCACCACATACTGCGCTCTCTCCATCTTTCTATGCCTTTCTCTCTAGGTCTCTAGGAGTTTTCTAAAGTATTTTAATGGTTCTTGACTTGAGCCCAGTACCGTTGGTGTTGAATGCGCGCATGCTACTATCATACCACTAGCTTAGCTCTTACAAACTCTGCAGTGAACATGCGAACCACTTCCCTAATAAGTTCTAGGCATTTTGAATCTCACTCTGTACCAATTACAAAACAAAACAGATCGAAGAATCGGTAACGAATTAACGTTCAACAATAATCAGTTGAGGTAATATTGGTTGAGAACTTGACTATTATCGTCTTCTTTTTTTCTCCTTTTCTTCATGGGGACTAGGAAACTCCCGTAATTTTGGGTGTTCTAACGATATTGATAATCATTTATATATTGAAGTCATGTTCCAGTTTCCGTACGGTTTTCTGGTCAAACTTTGGTTTTTTGTCTGGTTTTGATTTCACTTCCGATGCGAATGTTGATATTAATTAATGTTCTGGTTTTATGGTCCTTTTGGGCTCTCAATTTGGTGCCAGGTTAGATTTTTCTCCAATTGCACTTTCTGTTCTACTTTCTTGTCCACCTTCGGCTTGGATATTTTCCAGTTTTTTTATTCATCTTTGGCTTCTGGCACGTTTTAATTTAGTTTCTGTTCTAGATGCCAGTCACTTTTTAGTTTCGTTCGAGTTTCTACTCATGATTCTAGCTCAGTTCTTGTTTCCTTTGAATTACCACTCCTTCAACTAATATTTCATGCTTGGTTTCAAAGTCTTCATTGATCCTTTGCTGCCTTTGGTTTAGGTCCTATTCTTGTTACGGTTCCATATTTGGTTTAAGTTAAGTTCCAGATCCGTTCCGTTTTCGGATTCAATCCATTCTTTAGATTTCTTCGAGCTCTTGTTCTACCTTTTCGTTTGGATTTTGTTCTACTTTCGTTCGGTTTTGTGTTAGATTATTAGTTAGATCCGTTTTCAAATTCCGCCTTTTTTGAAATCCTATTTTGTTTTCAGACGCATTCAAGTTAAGATCCAGGTACCGGTTTCGGATTGGTTTCACTTGTTTGTGACTTCCATAACTTTAAGCTTATTTTATATTTTCGGGCTTGTATCTGCCTCTACTCTAATTTCAGTTCAGTTTTAGTTTCTTAATGTCCAATTTTGATCCGGTCTTTTGCATCGTTTCGTTTTACATTTCCGTTGCAAGCTCGCGCCCGGTACGATATTCTTTCTCGTGTTTTGTTTCTGCCGATCCAATTTCGGTTCGGTCTTCGTTATAGTTTCTTAGTCTTGGCGGTGCCAAAATGGCTTCCATTCCCTGATTTCTTTGCGTATTTAGTTTGGGACTAGTTCCAATTTCAATTCTGTTTTGAGTCATATCTCGTGGGCTCAACAGGCCTAATAGTACTCAGAAATAATACTAATTAGTTATAATGATAATAATTATAAGAAGAAGAACATTTTGGCTGTGACCTTGCATTTTCAGTTATTCGTCTTGTTATTTTATATCACTTTTGAAGTATTTAAAAAATAATTCTTTCTACATCTTACTTCTCTCTTTTTATTTACAGAAGCTATTCATTGCCGCCTCATTCGCCCTGCTTGCATTCGCCGAAGCAGAAGGCGCTCATCTTGGTGGGGGCGGCTATAATTACCCAGCTCCGGTACATCAAGCAGTAAAATCACAGCCGATCGCTCCACAAAATACCTACGTGCCACCCCCACCACCTGCCCCAGCACCAGCTCCATCTCAAGGCTATAACTATCCTGCTCCAGCTCCTGTACATCAGGCAGTTCTCTCACAACCAATCGCCACACAAAACACTTACGTCCCACCCCCAGCACCGGCGCCAGCACCAGCACCATCCTCAGGCTATCACTATCCTGCACCGGCTCCAGTACATGAAGCTGTTCTCTCACAGCCAATCGCACCACAACATTCGTATGTTCCACCTCCAGCACCTGCACCAGCACCAGCTCCATCACAAGGCTATAGTTATCCTGCTCCGGCCCCCGTTAATCAGGCTGTCAAATCAGAACCAATAGTACCGCAGAACACATACGTTCCACCATCGGCTTCATTAGGTCAGGATGGCTATCACTACAAAACTGCGCGTCGTGTTGTCTATAGACGCCGTTATTAAACTTGTTTAGACCAAAACTTATTTTATTGTTGTAAATCGATTTTGTTAAAGCTACTTAGATGAAATTTATTAAATTGCACTTGAAAACTTGTGACAAACTTCAGGAATGTCTTTATTTTTTTTTAGATATAACTATAAGGGCTAGTGCGCGGCATAGATGGTGACAATCTATATGAAAAAACTTGTATATTTGTATGAATTTTTGCCATCTGCTGTCAACAATAAGCAAGCCGCGGCCAAGCTGTAGCCGTCCCAATACTGGCCCTAGTTACCGCGGTACTTCCTCTGTCCCATTGTTCGGCTATCGCTCTATTCGTTCGCTCAACTATTGCCCCCCGTAGGAAAATCTGCAATACCGTTTACTGCTCAAGACCGCCTATGTCAGGCCCAAAAAAAACCATTGGCTTGACTTCTATACCATGAAGCCATGTACAACTTCCGCTCACAGTCTACAGCTCCTACCGACGCTACAATATCACAAGGCAACCAAAATCGAGGCCTCCGTGCCAGAGTGTCAAGAAACTAACGTCCGACCAAGATTCCCACGTAATTTACTATGATAACTCTGAGTACAGGGGAAAAAATAACCACCCTGTGAATTGCCTATATACACCTTTTTTCCAATCTCAGTTTCATCCTATTCTATTGCTATAATCCTGTTGTGCAGAAGTTTGTTCTTTAACTCAGCCATAGTCTCGACGATCCTAAACTAACCACGGATATTTAGATGACTCCAGACAGCATATTATTTAATGCTCCTACAATATATATACTGGTAACCTAAAAAAAATGTGTGAGTTCTAGTGATCCCTCTATCAGTTGTTGAACCGAATTGGGTGCCATTTCCATTGATGTGCTTCACAATAGACATGCTGTGATACCAACATTAACCCTGGAGGAATCCTCACCGTATGAAGCAAAAATGCACAAGCAGGTCTTCAGTGATATCCACAAACAGGCGTCGGACCTCTATGCAAGGAATTGTCCGGCGAATCCAGTACTAACCAGTACTAACACTCACAAAATGTATGTCCTGCTTGCAATGTGTCTCCACATGACACTAACCATATCTTCAATTGTATTGTGGAACCAACGCCTTTAAGACCCTCTCATTATCGTCCAGCCCTTATGAAACAGCAAGTTTCCTTGGACTTCCGTTAGAGGACTTTGATGTCAATTTGTGACTGGTGACCTTTTGGATGGGGCGAAGCACTGCTACAACAACAAAAAACAGAATCCTCACCCGTATGTACAAATCAATCAGACACTCTGACATTTTAAGAGAAACGACGTTAGACTTATTGCTCTGAAGTCGTTAGAGAGTACGTAAGAGCTGGTTTCGGCTTTTGGGATGAAATTAAATTTAACCATGTTCGACTATTATTGGTATGTAGCTCAACTTAAGTGTCAGGTCGTGGCCAGCCAGCAGAAGTAAATGCCCAAAATTCTGTGAAGCACTGAAGATAGCTACTGTTAACCGTTTTCTTCTTCGGAGATGTAACTTAAATAGTCGTAGGTAGTAAAAAATCAGTCAGACGATAGTTACCTTCAAAGGTGCAGTCCCTATATCAGAATCTTAACAGGGTTTGAACTGTTGTGCGATTGTTTTTAGAAGAGTTTGATAATGAAAGAGTCGAGTAGAGTACGGTTTTTGGGACATACTATAGGCAGATTAAGGTTATGTTTGGATGGATAACAGTTTATTGAATAACAATATTCAAAACGAATTGTACACAAGTGAGGCTCCCATGGGAGATCGCATTCTATTCATTCTATTATTTGAAAAATAAAATTTTGTATGGAAATTCTTCAAGTCCAAGGTGTTCAAATGAAAATATCTAGCATCAATACTGCGGGCCATTTTTTTTCTCAACGGAATATCATAGAGAGTAAAATTTTGCGTATGTGGTCTTCCTTGCGTGCAAAAATGTGCTCCAGAACAATTTTTTGCACGGTTTTTGCAACAATTTTAAAAATAGAAATTTATTTCACAGAAATAAAAAATGTGCTTTTAAAGAGTTTTTAATTACAAGCAAATTGGTGTTTGAATTGTCAAAATCGGTGAAGCCTATAGGCTGCTACTCAACTTCAAAGAAAGAGGACAAAAAACTCAAATGGCAATTATTAAGGACACAATTTTTTTTGGAAAAATCGAAGATAAGCATTTTTTTGTATTGTCGACAGCTATCAAATAATACTTCTGTTGCTCAAAAATAAATTATCACGTTTTTAGGTGATCCGTTTCAGAATTTTCACTCAAAATGAAACACGCACTATAAAACCATCCTATGTCCTCCCTGATTCGCGAATCGTTCGACGATATCTTCTGGTTTCACTTCAATGTCAGAATGTATATTCAGCAACGCCAGACCGACCAATATTTGCTGAAGCATAGTCGTTCTGAGCCACGTTTTCAACCGACGTAATGTTGAAAAAGACTTTCGGCGCTTGCATTCGTGACACACATCGTACATAAAATTTTGAGCAAAGCATGGATGGTTGGGTATACATCTTTGTCACAAAATTCCAAAGTTTCCACAGCGTTAGTTGGTATACCAGAGGTTGTTTGAGAATTTTCGGCTGTCTTTTGCTTCCAAAAATATTGCCAATGAGTCATTTCTCCTTGAAGTCTTAAGTAAAGAAGCTTATCGGATTCCTTCAAAAGTGTGGAGAACCGCTGTGTTAAACATTCGATTAAATTTGTAATTTCACTCGTTGTCGTATCTTTTATATTCTTCGGGAGCAATGAACATATCTGAAAGCCAGACAAAACTTCTGGAGAAAATCGAATTTTCAAATCTTCTATAATATTTTCCAGAAGAGGAATGTACATGGAGACGCGGAAATAGTCTTCACAGTATGATGTTTCGTGATTTTCTCGTTTTGTTTGTCAAATCATCGTAATCTAACAATTTGAAAATAGATAATAGGCATGAACAATTTCCGAACCAAATTCGGATTTCTCGACCTCCTATATCCCCGCCTGGTGTAACTATTGGTGAAGTCAATAGATGAAATATTCGCTCCATTATTCGGATGTTATTATAATATCGGACCGCTACTGTAATCAAAGGGGCTGCAAAGACAAACATTTCCAAAACACGGCACAACCGAAAAAAAATGACGGTCCGTCATGATTCATTAGCTACGCGAAGCATAACCTAATTAGTGAGCTGCAAAAGCTAATTGTCAAAGAGAAAACAAAGACTTTTGGATTATATTTTGCCTTACTCTACGGAATACCTCTCGACGCGAATTTGCCTGTTAATGGGATCCTCCCGACTAAAGCCATTATATTCGTTAATGCAGCGAAGGCTGCCTTACTCCAGTTTTGAAGTATTGCAATGATACCGAGTGTGATGCTGCTGGCGCTGGTGCGCTGAGCTGAGGTATTACGTTGGTACTGGCTTCAATATTAAAAATGATCCTATACCCAGCGTTAATGCAGCAGTTTTATTCGACGGTATACTGGGGAATATGAACGACATTTACAACTAGCTAATAGTTTCTTTGGTAGCCTCTATCACATAAAATCCCATAATAAAGCTCAATCGAAACCTACTTATAGCAGCAGTAGACTAGGACTTGACAAAAAAGCTTTAATAGGCCTGGTTGAACTTCAAATTGGTAAAAGGTTGAACTTTTCCAAACTTTTACTAATGTAGGGCGAACTTACACATTGCCCATTTACGCGCCGCATTTTATGATTCCCTCCACCATGGCAACAACCTCTTCACATTGTACAAGAAGTCAACTCATCCGAAAACTTTATCAATGTGGCCCATCCCTTAGAGTAAGAAGAACAACTCAGCGCCACACAGCGAAATGATGACCAGTGTCATACAGCCAATGATAGTGACCTCAAGTTTCTCTTGGAGTTAGGGGGTGAGGCGAGATGTTTTAGTCATTTTAAATTGTTCCCTTGATGGTCGGGCTAGTACCTTAATGGTGCTTGTTACCGGAATGGATCCGATCTATATTAGGCGAAAGACAATCAACATCGATAGCACACCACAGGGCCGTCGGGGAGTGTTTTTATCGGTACAACAACAATATGACCAGTACTATAATTGGTAAAATAAAATGTCGCACGCAGTTTAGGATAGGATATGATTGTTCAGCCCGAAATGAAGTGGCCTCCATTTGTTCCTTGCAGTAGACTGGTTATTGATTAATGTGTATAGGTATCATAAATGAGGTCCATATGTTGATTTCTGCATACAGGCATTCTGCCGTACTGCAATGATTCGGAATTCGAACCATACATAAGGAAAGGCATAATGGAATACTTAGAGATCGTGATCGTTGTTCGTCGCGAAAATACTTTACTGTTAAGTTACCCACTCAGTCTAGAGTACCAACATTTGCTGCTGGATTCAGCATTGATATCGGCCGGAACGTTCCAAAACCGCCAAAAAAAACTAACATAGAAATGAGCAAAAAGGTAATATATTGAACAACTTTTATTTTGCGTTTTCAGGACAAGTTCAGGTACGTAGTCCTAAAAGGAAATTAATATACTTTTCAGGAATGATTTATGTACGGAGTCTGTAGGCGCGAAGAACGGTCTTGTAATGGTAACCATCATCGAGAAGTTCGGCAGTGGGTTCTTCCTCAGGAACTGGCTCTGGTGCAAATACCGGAACAGGTGCGTATACTGGAGCAGGTTTTGGTGCTGGAGCAGGTTTCAGTGCTGGAGCAGGTTTAGGTGCTGGAGCAGGTTTAGGTGCTGGAGGAATGTATGTGTTTTTAGGTTTTTCTACTGTTGCAGGTGCTGGTGCTGGAATAGGTTTCGAAGCTGGAGCAGGTTTAAGTGCTGGAACAGTTGCTGGTGCTGGAGCAGATGCTGGTGCTGGAGCCGGTACAAATACTGGAGCGGGTTTTAGGCGCTGGAGCAGTTTAGGTGCTGGAGGAATGTATGTGTTTTTAGGTTTTTCTACTGGTGCAGGTGCTGGTGCCGGAGCCGGTACAAATACTGGAGCAGGCAATGGTTCAGACAGAACCTCGTGATGAACAGGTGCTGGTGGTGGGAGATATTTATTTTGAGCTGCTGGTGCTGGTGCATCATATACTGGAGCGGGTGGTGCAGGTTGGACGTATGTATTTTTGGGTGCTGGTGGTGGTGGAGGTGGTGGTGGTGGCACATATTGCGGCTCCTCATGTACATGAGGTGGTGGTGAATAGTCGTAACCCAAATGCGCAACATCGGCTATCACGCCAGCCAATAAGGCTAAGGAGATGGCAATGAAAAATTTCTGTGGAATTAAAAACGGATAAGTGATATTCAATAGTTTTGATTATACGATTTTTCATTTCAAACTCACCATTATTTTATTTGCTCCTGGAGACTTAACACAACAAAGACTAAATTTAGATAATGCTCCAGCAATGGCTCTGCCACCTTTTTATACTTCTTCTAATTTATTCTAGCTTAAACTAGAACTTGTAAATTCTTTTCGTTCGACAAATAGTTTCCGGACAACATTCAAATACATACATACAAATTTATGCGTATTCTATAATTGCTGTCATACCGTATTTGGATGATTTAATTTTAACGCATTAGAAGGCTAAAAGATGAGTTAAAAATCGCCGACTTTAACAATTTAGTCATTTTGGCGCATAATCAAGTGAATATTTTCGCTAGTTATGAACTTATGAGAGTACAAGTTCTGAAATGCTATAGAAATACTCGTACAACGGAAAATTACTTAGCAAATTAATGAACTCAATAGTTGTTTGACAAACTTGAATAATTTGTATCGAATTCCCATAAATAATGGCACATAATTGCTCAATCATTTAGTGACGTTGAACATATAATCCAACAAATTGAGTTAGCATACGTCATTTGGGCTTAGTTATGATTTGTGCACACAAATGCCCAATACAGGGTGTTCCAAATGTTTGAAAAATGCCGCGTTTGTCTTCTTAATTCAAAGAACTTTCCTCTGCAGCAATTCGAGGGTAGTTTCATTGGGGGAATGACATAAGGTCAACGCTCAAAAGGTCAATTGGCGTTATGACTACTTCAGATATTCGCAAGGTTGTTATGACCACTTCAAATGTTCATAGGTCAATTGACATTATGACTTTCTTAATTTGACTTTATGCCATTTAGGAAATTTCCCGCCGACCTTACGACAATTTCGGGAAGAAGACCATTACCATATACAGCAATTTAAGATCAGCACAACAGCAACTGAAACTCTCGTACGACGATTGAATGTTTAGTTAAATTGCTCTTCTTATTTTAAAGGAATTTTCGCTTAACTTTTCATCCGAATATGCATAGTAATGACACCTAAAGTATGAAAAATAGTTCTTTATAAATTCTAGGTAAATTAATTATTCTTACCCTCAGAGAGACCCTCTGTTGTCCACTTTTTTGTCCGATTTTTTACAAAAATGAGAGCAAAATTTAGGAAAAGGAGCAAAAATTTGGGACACAAATAATCTTATATCATTCGATTGAACAAAAGTATAGTGAAAAAATAAAGTGTAGCTGTAAATCGACAGTTGTTAGCATTTGAGTACGTAGAGTTACGACACAAAATGATTGACTTTATGGCTCCCCTTCGGTAAAGCAGTTACGTCATAAGGCCAGTATCGTTGACGTCAATATCATTAACTTTGTGGCCACTTGAATTGGTCATGAAGTCAATTGACGTTTTGGCCGTTGACCTTGTGTCACCCCTCTATTTCATTATTTTTTGAACGGTTAACTGTGTTCTTTCATCAGTGCCTATAACTATCTGCAGTAGCAACGCAAATAATTACACCCCTTGTACACTGACTCGGTAGCGGCACAACACAGTCGCCCACTATAATACTCGATCAGCAAGAAATTGAAGCCATCTGCACAATGCAAGGGAACACTTGCTTGCCTTCAATAAGCGAAACATTTTCCAACTTTTCGAATATTTTTATAATGGACTTATACTTGTGTACACAAAAACAAATTACCTATCGAATGATATGCGAGTGAAGTTCCTGCCATAAATGGTTTCGCTTTTACTGACGAAACACTACATTTTTTCTGAAAATCGCTGTTTTTCCTAACCTTGACCTCAATGAGGCACGTGTTAACCTTATTGGATTGGCAATAATCATTTTCTGATCTATGGCATATTTTAGGAGGGTGTCCCGAAAGATAGAACAAAAATTAAAATTCATTTTTAGTACACCAGTTATAGAATACGCTATTCCTATAAGGGTAGTCTGTACCCCAATTTTGAGTGAACAGATTCTTTCTTCTTATCCAAACAATCCTCCACGCTCGAGTAGTTTATTCGTGTTGGGTTTTATATTAGGGTACTTGGAGTGAATCCCACATACGGTTTTTTTTTCTTTTCACCAGCCACATGACATATCGACTAGGCGGGCAGGCATCGGTTCACTAAGCACCAATCTGCTTCCACTTGTAATATTGGCCCAGATTTAATATTCGCCGTTGTTCCAACTAATTGTCAGAACTCCTCCAATAAACTTCCACTAAGCCATTAACGGTCAATTTGTTTATCAGTTCCATTGTTCTATGTGTACTGAAACTTTGGCACAGATCCCCCAATAGCTGCTTTACTGGATGCCATCCGCCGTCAATCACAAACTACCCACTCCTAGTCATTCAACAGCTCCACCTTCTAAGCCTGATAGTAATTTTGGCACCATCTCATCCTCATCGTTACCCCGTTTTGCCATCAACAGCCGATATTCGGGGAGGGTTGTCGTTAATACAACACAAACAACATTGCATATTCTCACATTATCGGATTAGTGGGAACTCTATGCCTCAAATAACACCAACAAATGAACCTGTATTAGCTCGTAAAGCAAGTGAAACCTCTTCTCGGCTGTACTAGATAGGCTGAGCTTTCAACGAAGTACAAATAATTCTAAACCTTGCTGAACAGGAGCGGAAATGTCTCAGCAATATAGAAGCGCTATAACCGAAATACTTCGTAAAACGCATGAATATTCTTATTCGTTCTTTTACGACAGGCCGGCTTCGTCTCGCTCACCACGACAGCCGGCTCTATGCACTGGAGCGGCTCCAAGTTTATCTGGATCAAGGAATGCCACTTCAGTGAGATACATTTAGTATACCCGAGTCTAACTTCGCGAATCACATGATCGAGAATGAATGTTCCCCAGCAAACATCAATAAAACAGTTAGGGTTCTTCACATAGAAGAAAAGGGTCGACGTCTCAACGTACTCGAAAACATGGAAATCTACAAACAGAAAACATTCGACGGTAAAATAATAAACGAACAAATAACACAATTTCTGACACAATATTCGAGCCTTTAAAACTTGTTTACAGGAAACAACTTAATCACACAGGTACAACAGACAAACACACAACAACAAATAAACACAAAACAATTAACACACCAAAACAAAAACCGACAAAGAAGGTCAAACGACTAAAATCACAGATTTCTACCTACCTCAGTCAGCCACACAAATCGATTAGTAACCACCCTCGGTTCTGAACGAACACACAGCACATACACATAACTAAATATACACAAGCATCAATTTGACAATACTTGCTCATATACCTACGAACTATAAATACAGGACAAATAACAACAGATCAGAACGAAAATCGACACTGATGATGGCACAACGCCGAAACCGGTTTGTCTCAAAACCAAATTTTGACAGGATGACGGAAAATCGTTCCAATATACATCATTTAGTATGTTTGTTAATGTAGCCCGAAGAAGGTTGAACTGACCGGGCGCCACTGTTAATCGAGTGTTAGCAAACATCAACCCACGCGTTTATTATAGATTAGTAGAACAGATTAATACTTTAGAATGAAGAACAACACGAACCGATTCTGCGGGAATGATTTTCTTCGATATGAGTTTTAAAGAACCCTCATCAAAGGCACTCGCTTTGAGATAAATCATATTAAGACGAACCATTATGCAAGCCAACATCAAAATTACGTGATAGTGAGACTACGTATTGCGCTCGTACAAATCATGGCATTGTAAACACGAATTTTTTCTTCACGAGTAATACGATATTGCTCAATGTACCATGTGCACTTGTGTTCGGCCTTCATACCTACACAATCGGCTTTTTACTCGGTGTACAGCCCGATCGTCAATATCGATAGGAGATGAGAAGCTAATTTAATATGTTATAACTATGTATTAAACCAGTGGTCACCAAAATTGAAATTGAGGCTGTGTTGGTTAGAGTAAAACCAGATAGTGGTAGTGCTTTAGACGTTGATTAACGAGCCCGGATGTATCCATGCTCAAAAATTTAAACAAAATATATTGGCAACATTTAACAATTAAAACTTTCTCATTGGTTTGTAAAATCTGTTATTTGAAATGAGCAAATAAGCAATCATCTCTCTCGAAGTTGCTGCTCTGCTTTTTCAGCGACTACTAAACGAAAGAGAATAATAATGTTACGAATATTAGCAAATCTAAGGGGTGCTGCTATCTCTAGGCCGATGCTAAGCAGTGACGTGAATTCACATCAATAATTCAATCATTATGTATCTACATAAATGAAACAATAATTGCGTCTACACATATGTACCATGTACGTATACGAGCAGCGGAGAGTCAATGCACAAACACATGCATATATCTGAAATACTCCTGAAAGTATGCAATGAGAGAATCTATAAAATCGTGCAATTGTAGTTACAGCTGAGAAGTTTGAGAGCTGATAGCACTAGTAGATTCTGGAAGCGCCTGGAAGATGCGAGCGTTGAAATCAGAGAGTATAAAAGGCAGCAAATGTAGCAGCGCTGAAATTCAATTTGATTTGATATATCAAGCAGTTATTGATTAAGCACGCGATCTGGCGGGCAATAGTAGAGTTTCATTTGAACTATCAATCAGTTTGGTTGTTAAGCAAGCTAGTTGCAAAGTATAAGTGTTATTGTGAAGTACTTTAATAAAGGCCATTTTTCCATTATTCAATATTGGAGTTATTTATTCAACAGTTTAGTGATACGAACTTAGCAAAAGGGCAAATAAGAGGATTTGCAAGTAAATTCGTTACAATTGGTGTCAGAAGAGGAATTCTTGAATAAATTCCGAAGATTGGGAATATAACTTGGCATTGGCAAAGTTGAGTGAATTGACGATCCAGCAACTGAAGGAGGAGTTGGAAGTCCGTGGATTGGATACTTCTGGCAATAAATCGCAGCTACAAAAACGACTAAGTGTAGCTATGGTATTTGAAGGAATCTACAATGCTGAGGAGTATGCCTTTCATTATGATAGCGACAAAACAACAACAAAAATGGAAGAAAAAAACGAAACACCGCAGACAGTGACGAGCACAATATCTGCACAAACATCGACAATGGCATCTCAGCTGGAGTCACAGGAGGCACGCATTTCAGAAATGGCGTCGCAAATGTCATCTCAATTGGAAGAACAGAAGACATATATGTCATCTCAACTGGAAGCGCAAGAGGAACGTATATCTGGAATGTCGACAAAAAATTTCGGAACAGGTATCATCGCAGCTCGAAATAGAAGAGTGGTACATTTGGCGATGCTAGCAGCGTTTAGATCGAGAGATTTGTCTGATCGGGACGATCAGACTTAGGTGGAGGGCAGTGTTACGAATATTAGCAAAACTAAGGGGTGCTGCTATCTCTAGGCCGATGCTAAGCAGTGACGTGAATTCACATCAATAATTCAATCATTATGTATCTACATAAACGAAACAATAATTGCGTCTACACATATGTACCATGCACGTATACGAGCAGCGGAGGGTCAATGCACAAACACATGCATATATCTGAAATACTCCTGAAAGTAGTAGATTCTCGAAGCACCTAGAAGATGCGAGCGTTGAAATCAGAGAGTAAAAAAGGCAGAGAATGTAGCGGCGCTGGAATTCAATTTGATTTGAGCTATCAAGCAGTTATTGATTAAGCACACGATCTGGCGGGCAGTAATAGAGTTTCATTTGAACTATCAATCAGTTGGTTGTTAAGCAAGCTAGTTGCAAAGTATATGTGTTATTGTGAAGTACTTTAATAAAGGCCATTTTTCCATTATTCAATATTGGAGTTATTTATTCAACAGTTTAGTGATACGAACTTAGCAAAAGGGCAAATAAGAGGATTTGCAAGTTAATTCGTTACAATAATATAAGTATGTGAAGTATTGCTCTGCTTGTTCAGCGATTTCTAACGAAAGAGAAGAATAATATTAGTATGTGAAGTGTAAATGAACGAAATATAATGAGAAATAGTAGGCAATTAAATAAAGACTAAAAACTTGAAAATAAAATAATAAAAAAAAATGTTCAGTTAAATGGTTTTATTGGAAGCAATACTTGCATGAAGTAATCATAATACTAAAAGCTAAAAAATAATTATGTAGGTCCTAGGTACTAGTCATCACACTCCTCATCAATTTAGGGCGTTGATCTTACTTACTTACTTAATTGGCGCTTAACCGTTTTAAAACGGTTATGACCGTCCAACAAGGCGCGCCAGTCGCTCCTTCTCTTTGCCAACCGGAGCCAATTGGTCACAACCAAGGGAGTTTTAAATCGTTTTCCACCTGGTCCTTCCAAAGGAGTGGTGCCCTCTACCTCTGCTTCCATAGGCGGGTTCCGATAGAAACACTTTCTTGGCCGGAGCTTCATCTTTCATTCGCATAACATCGCCGCTGCGTTTTAATTCGCTGGACTATGTTGATGTCTGCGTATAGCTCGTATAGCTCATCGTTAAATCTTCTTCGGCACTCGCCAATTCGTAGAGAACCATAAATCTTTCGAAGAACTTTTCTATCGAACACTCCCAGAGCCGCTTCATCTGCTGCTGTCGTGGTCCATGCTTCTACTCCATATAGCAGGACGGGTACGATAAGTGACTTGTAGAGTATGATTTTCGTTTGCCGAGAAAGGACTTTACTTTCCAATTGCCTACCTAGTCCAAAGTAGCATTTATTGGCAAGAGTGATTCTTCGCTGTATTTCAGAGCTGATGTTGTTGCTAGTGTTGATGCTGGTTCCCAAATAAACGAAGTCTGTTACTATTTCGAAAATATGGCTGCCAACAGTAGCGTGGTTTCCAAGGCGCATATGCGCTGACTCTTTGCTCGATGACAGCAGGTACTTCGTTTTGTCCTCATTCACCATCAAACCCATATATCACTATCAATAGACGCGCCCAACGCATTTATTTAATTGTCAGATCAACGCCCTAAATTCATGAGGAGTGTGATGACTACATAATTATTTTCTAGCTTTTAATATTCATGTAAATATTGTTTTCAATAAAACTGTTTAACTGAAATTTTTTTTAAATTATTTTGTTAAGAATCACTACTAAAGAGGAAGGATGCTCACGCAATGGCTCTCTAAGTTCAAGCTTTTTTTCGCTCGTAACAACAATGAATATAAAAATATCACAGCATGTTCTGCATTGCATTGGCTTCGGCAAAGCAAACTGTATAATAGTCGATCGGCATTTATTCGCTGCTGGTTGACAAAGTGGTCTCAATGGGTAGCTATAACAACGTATAACGTGTAAGTACGTAATTGTACTGATGTAAAGTTTTTGTCACTGCTGTTGCTTAGCTGCGTTAATTAATGGAAAAATTCCGAACGCCTTACTATGTAAAGATGCCAGCTATTTTTGTCCATCAGAAGCAAAATTATTTGTGTAGAAAAATATTATTTTGTTATTCCATTCCGGGAGTGCAGTTGTTGTTTACGTTGCCGTCGTACTAGTTCTGTGAGGTAAATTTATAGAGCTATCAACGGTGGTATGAAATGAGTGAGAAATATGGTCTGGTCTTCTTCTTCTTGTAGCAGTAACATCGGTTTGTTGAAGATTTAACAGCAACATTTATAAGTTGTATATTTCAGAACGGTTTCTTTACAGGAAACTTAGCTCCTACTTCTAGGATTTGATTAGTTACTGAGGCCTTGATGAGCGCTCATCTTTTGCTTTGTAGAAAGAAGGGTATAAAAATGCTGACAACTACTTAGAGTCGACCGCTATAAGGAAGAGTCTTGTAGAACAGAGCACTATTCGTTACCACTTTAGGGTGGAACAATTTTCTAGTCTTTTGTAGAAGACATTTTAATTTCAAACACTTTATATCCCTTAGTATGTGGTGCACCATGTATTTTGGCGAAATGAAGCAATTTGTAAACATGTCAATCAAATGTCATAGTTTGCGTATATAAACAACGAACAGCTGTGATCAGATGAGAATATGTTTATAACCATATGTGCCTCACAATCAAATCAACTAATAATAAACTGATGTATATTGGACCTATTTTCCGTAATTCCTTGTCAAATTTGGGTTCGAGACAAACCGGTTTCGGCGGCGTGCCATCATCAGTGTCGATTTTCGTTCTGATCTGTTGTCGTTTGTCCTGTATTTATAGTTCGTAGGTATATGAGTAAAAGTAAAAGAAAAGTAAAGTAAAGTCCTCTCTCGGCGAACGAAAATCATACTCTACAAGTCACTTATCGTACCCGTCCTGCTATATGGGGCAGAAGCATGGACCATGACAACAGCAGATGAAGCGGCTTTGGGAGTGTTTGAGAGAAAAGTTCTTCGAAAGATTTATGGACCTCTACGCGTTGGCGATGGCGAGTACCGAAGAAGATTTAATGATGAGCTGTACGAGCTATACGCAGACATCAACATAGTCCAGCGAATTAAAACGCAGCGGCTGCGCTGGCTAGGCCATGTTATGCGAATGAAAGATGATGCTCCGGCCAAGAAAGTGTTTCTATCGGAACCCGCCTATGGAAGCAGAGGTAGAGGGCGGCCCCCACTCCGTTGGAAGGACCAGGTGGAAAACGATTTAAACTCCCTTGGTGTGACCAATTGGCGCCGGTTGGCGGAGCGAAGGAGCGACTGGCGCGCCTTGTTGGACGGCCATAACCGTTTAGACGGTTAAGCGCCAATTAAGTAAGTAAGTAAGTAAGGTATATGAGCATATATCGTCAAATTTGATGCTTGTGTATATTTATTTATGTGTATGTGCTGTGTGCTCAAAAGAACCGGCGGTGGTTTTGACTGAGGCAGGTAAAAGTCCATAATTTTAGTAGTTTGACCTTCTTTATGGATTTGTTGTTTTTGGTGCGTTAATTGGTTTGTGTGTTTGTCTGTTGTACCTTCGGCTCCTAACAGCAGATCAGAACGAAAATTGACACTGATGATGGTACAATGCCGAAATCGGTTTATCTCGAAACCAAATTTGACAAGGGATGACGGAAAATCGTCCCAATATACATCACTTTATCCACCCTGTCGGAAAATCAACAAAATAAAATAAGATAATTATAAACTATTTCACAACTGGCACTAAGCTAAATACGTCCTGGTGTATTGCGTAAGTAGACAACTCATATGTAGAGCTCACGAGTTAGATCGCCGGTTTTGGAATCAGCAAAATAAAAATTTGGGGATTTTTCAACCGTGAACACACTTATCCAACTAAATTGTGAGGCACTCCAACGCGAGGCGAATACTGTTACATGTATGGACGTATTACTTACATACATACTGTAACGAATTTAGGGAAACTCCTTTTATTTACATCTTCTACTAACGTTCGTATCGCTAAATTGTTTGAATAATTAACTCCAATATTCAATAATGCAAAATGTCTTTATTAAACTACTTTGAAAATACTTCACAATAACACTTATACTTCGCAACTGATAGCGTGCTTAAATCAAACTGATTCCTCATGCCTCAGCTGGTGCCGCCTTTATACTCTTACGTTTCCTTGTTCGCATATTTCTAGGCGTTTCTCCTTCTAGAATTTACTAGTTCGCTGAATATTGCATACTTTTGTGAGTATCTCAGAAATATGCATGTGTTTGTGTGAGAACTATTTTGCTGATTATTGCATACTTTTGTGAGTATCTCTCCGCTGCTGTATGTACATATGTGTTGACATAATGATTGATTTGTTTATGTAGATACAAGTGACGGCTTAGTATCGGCTTAGAGATGATAGTATCGCTTAGTGTTGCTAATATTCGTCACAATACGTATTTAGCAAACAAGGTTTTCGAGACTCCTAAGTTTGTACGAAAGGGATGACCTAAATAGGTCAGCGCGGTTATATCTCGAGATGGTCGGGATTTTACCTTAAAGGCGATAGTTTCCGGATCAGACTATCAAAATCGACTACACTCCCCACAACCTTCGGGGAGTACCTTCATCGATTCAAGCAGAAAAAGAAGAGTTTGTTATTCGTTATAGTTTGATTATTGGATTAGTGCGGTAATAGTCAAACAACTGTGTTTTTATATTATTACAATCTTCTCCGATTTGTTGTGTGTTTTAATCGAATATTCGGTAAAAGTCTAGCTGAGGGGCCGACTGCTAATACGCGTCAAAAAATATCGAGAGAGGTGTCAAAAGATGCGTATTGTCCTCGGCAACAATAATCCGATGGCCGAAAAGAAAAATTGTTTCTCTGTCCGGATATATTTGGAGTTGAAGTTGGCGATTTTCATGTGGTTGTTGTTATGTTTTGTACCCACAAAAAAATTCTGAACATAAGTGCTTTGCGCGGATATAGTTTTGGTCTCCAAACCGGTGTTGGACCCACCCAGGGTAATTTTTTATAAGCGCGGCGAAGGCCGCCAATGCAGAAAAGTGTTCTGCGCAAAAATACTCTGAATACCACCCCCGAATTAGGAGGAACCCGGGTGTCATTTTTCGGTGTTTCGTTAATATCTTTTGAACAATATTTTTTTGTAGCGTATTAGCAGTCGACCTCTCAAATAGACTTTTACCAAATATTCGTATATTTATTGGGGTGGTTCTTTAAACCAAAACGATTTTTTCATTAACACCACAATAATACCACAGAGACCCCCAGCCACGGCGCAGAGGCTTTAATGTAATCTGAGCAGCTCCACTTTGACTTTAAATAAAGGTTGTGCCCGTGGTAAAACACTTGATATGCCTAAGTGAAATAAAAAGCTTGACCATCTAAGATGCCAGGCTAGAAAGCTATTTAATTAAGCGAGAACTACGGGCGATTGAGAGTCGTTCATAAACGCTCCTAAATCATGCAAAAAACGGTAGAAAGGAGATCTAGGAGCTTCTTAGAGAGACCATTGTGAGAATATTGAGAGCCTTCCGACAGCAGTGTGACTCCAAAAAACCTTTTCGGGATAGCATATAAATGTATCTGAAAAAACCATATGGAAGAAACGCTAAGCAGAATGGGCGATACTTTTACGGACTGTTTAGCAGGCGAACGATATCTAATGGATCTCCTAGCGTTCATTAGGGATCCGGGAAAATAGTCTAGTAACAAAAACACAACAGCCAAGCAAGCGCAATACACTTTGTCTACTTTCACACCATTCAAGTCTGAGGGACAGTATGGGCTCTATATAGGCTCAGTCCCATCTATAAATCTTATAAAATAAAGTCTGTAAATACCGTTAAAATGCCATAAACTTCACACAGAATGGTCCGATTTTAAAATGGTTATTTGCATTTGAAAGTATAGCTACGTGAGATGGACATTTTCAATATAATTTTAAGGTTTAAATTATAGAGGCGTGGCAAATTCCCAAAATGTAGTAAAAACTCATACATTTTTTGTTTAAAACACCTATAAATCAAAAACGGATGGACCGATTTGAATTTTTCAGTATCAAACACAATTTATTATTTTTTGTTGTTTACGACCTTTGGATTATAACTTTTTATGTCGACATATTGCATTCAACAATTCCTGATGATGACTTCAGACTGAAGTCGAAATATCGACAAATTAAATGATATAATTGTATATTAAAAATTCACGTATTGTGTTTTATTAAGAATATACAAATATTTGGTCTAGAGCTCGTTTATATTTAAAAAGACAATTTATTTCTTTCTAATATGATACAAATTATTTTACTTTTTCCAAAAAATTCTAATCTTGTGTTGGTTCGCCGTGCACTGTACGAGCAAACTTGCTTTGAGTGCGTCTTTCACCACATCAAATTATGCGTCACTTACATATGTACATGTTGAATTATATCAAGTAGTAAAAAATAAACATGTTTTCATTTCATATTATTCAAATTTGGAGGTTAGCTTTATAGCAAGCCCGAGAGTTTTCATGTGTAGTTTCTTTCGGAAAGTGTCCCAAGGACCGATCTATTTGAACAAATTCTTTTCATGGTTCGATTTGCCTAAATCTAAGTATATTCGTAGCCCTTTGCCTAGACTAGTATTTACAACACTTTCACGGAAAATGGACCAGGGACCATCTAGGATTGCGATTGGGATTTGGACTTGGGCTGAAACTATAACTTGAACTGGATCGGGGACTGTGAATAAGATATGGAGAAGAATAAGAACGAGAGAGAAGCGAAAAGAGAGAAGTAGAAAGAGACTAAGAAAGATATATAGTTAGACGAAGATAGAGAGATGGGTATAGATGGAGCGGTACCTACGGAGAGGAGGAGAGAGACGCAGAGAAAGGGAAAGGCAGAAGGAGGAGTAAATTAAATGATAAGGAAAATGCGAGAGAGGGGGATGGCGAGTATGAGGTAAAAACTTCTTAGAATTTATATAGAGAGATCAAAGATAGGGCAGAACAACATCTGCCGGGTCTGCTAGTACATATAATATATATAAATTTTGGTCTCCAATGGAAACTGTTAAGGGGTGGTGTAGGACAATTTGTTGAACGGTATTACCGGAAAAATCGCTTACTTGATTTTTGAGAATAACCCTCTCACATGTATGTTTGTATCTATATTTTGTAAGAGTGTAATTAAAAACAAGTAAGGAAGGTTAAGTTCGGGTGTAACCGAACATTACATACTCAGTTGAGAGCTATGGTGACAACATAAGGGAAAATAACCATGTAGGAAAATGAACCGAGGGAAAACCTGGAATATGTTTGTATGACATGTGTATCAAATGAAAGGCATTAAAGAGTATTTTATGAGGGAGTGGGCCATAGTTCTATAGGTGGACGCCATTTAGGGATATAGCCATAAAGGTGGATCAGGGTTGACTCTAGAATGCGTTTGTACGATATGGGTATCAAATGAAAGGTGTTAATGAGTATTTTAAAAGGGAGTAATCCTTAGTTCCATAGGTGGACGCCGTTTCGAGATATCGCCACAAAGGTGGACCAGGGGTGACTCTAGAATGTGTTTGTACGATATGGGTATCAAATTATAGGTATTAATGAGGGAGTGGTGGTTGTTGTATAGGTGGTCGCCTTTTCGAGATATCGCCATAAAGGTGGACCAGGGGTGACTCTAGAATGCGTTTGTACGATATGGGTTTCAAATTAAAGGTGTTAATGAGTATTTTAAAAGGGAGTAATCCTTAGTTCCATAGGTGGACGCCGTTTCGAGATATCGCCATAAAGGTGGACCAGGGGTGACCCTAGAATTTGTTTGTTCAATATGGGCATCAAACGAATGGTGTTAATGAGTATTTTAAGAGGGAGTGGGCCTTAGTTCTATAGGTGGATGCCGTTTCGAAATATCGCCATAAAGGTGGACCAGGGGTGACTCTAAAATGTGTTTGTACGATATGGGTATCAAATTAAAGGTATTAATGAGGGTTTTTAAAAGGGAGTGGTGGTTGTTGTATAGGTGGTCGCCTTTTCGAGATATCGCCATAAAGGTGGACCAGGGGTGACTCTAGAATGCGTTTGTACGATATGGGTATCAAATGAAAGGTGTTAATGCGTATTTTAAAAGGGAGTAATCCTTAGTTCCATAGGTGGACGCCGTTTCGAGATATCGCCATAAAGGTGGACCAGGGGTGACCCTAGAATTTGTTTGTACAATATGGGTATCAAAAGAAAGGTGTTATTTAGTATTTTAAAAGGGAGTGGGCCTTAGTTCTATAGGTGGACGCCTTTCGAGATATCGCAATAAAGGTGGACCAGGGGTGACTCTAGACTTTGTTTGTACGATATGGGTATCAAATGAAAGGTGTTAATGAGTATTTTAAAAGGGAGTGGGCCTTCGTTCTATAGGTGTTCGCCTTTTCGAGATATCGCCATAAAGGTGGACCAGGGGTGACTCTAGAATATGTTTGTACGATATGGGTATCAAAATTAAAGGTATTAATGAGAGTTTTAAAAGTGAGTGGTGGTAGTTGTATATGTGAAGGCATTTTCCAGATATCGACCAAAATGTGGACCAGGGTGACCAGAACATCATCTGTTGGATACCGCTAATTTATTTATATATGTAGTACCTGCCAAGATTTTAAGGGTTTTTTATTTCGCCCTGCAGAACTTTTTTAATTTTCTTCTACTTAATATGGTAGGTGTCACAACCATTTTATAAAGTTTTTTCTAAAGTTATATTTCGCGTCAATAAAACAATCCAATTACCTTTACCATGTTTCATCCCTTTTTTGTATTTGGTATAGAATTATGGCATTTTTTTCATTTTTCGTAATTTTCGATATCGAAAAAGTGGGCGTGGTCATAGTCGGATTTCGTTCATTTTTCATACCAAGATAAAGTGAGTTCAAGTAAGCACGTGAACTAAGTTCATTAAAGATATGCCGATTTTTGCTCAAGTTATCGTGTTAACGGCCATACGGAAGGACAGACGGACGACTGTGTATAAAAACTGGGCGTGGGATCAACCGATTTCGCCCATTTTCACAGAAAACAGTTAACGTTATAAAATCTATGCCCCTACCAAACTTCAAAAGGATGGTTAGTTTTTGTTCGAATTATGGCGTTAAAAGTATCCTAGACAAATTAAATGAAAAAGGGCGGAGCCACGCCCATTTTGAAGATTTTCTTTTATTTTTGTATTTTGTTGCACCATATCATTACTGGAGTTGAATGTTGACATAATTTACTTATATACTGTAAAGATATTAAATTTTTTGTTAAAATTTTACTTTAAAAAAATTTTTTTTTAAAGTAGGCGTGGTCCTTCTCCGATTTTGCTAATTTTTACTGAGCGTACATATAGTAATAGCAGTAACGTTCCTGCCAAAGTTCATCATGATATCTTCAACGACTGCCAAATTACAGCTTGCAAAACTTCTAAATTACCTTCTTTTAAAAGTGGGCGGTGCCACGCCCATTGTCCAAAATTTTACTAATTTTTATTCTGCGTCACAAGTTCAACTCATCTACCAAGTTTCGTCGCTTTATCTGTCTTTTGTAATGAATTATCGCACTTTTTCAGTTTTTCGAAATTTTCGATATCGAAAAAGTGGGCGTGGTTATAGTCCGATATCGTTCATTTTAAATAGCGACTGAGATGAGTGCTCAGCAATCTGCATACCAAATTTCATCAAGATACCTCAAAATTTACTCAAGTTATCGTGTTAACGGACGGACGGACGGACATGGCTCAATCAAATTTTTTTTCGATCCTGATTATTTGATATATGGAAGTCTATATCTATCTCGATTCCTTTATATATGTACAACCAACCGTTATCCAATCAAACTTAATATACTCTGTGAGCTCTGCTCAACGGAGTATAAAAATCGACTTAAGTTGTTTGAATATATTTAGCAAGTAGTACCATAACGTTGAGTCGTTGTTCGCATTCAAATATTTTTTTAAAGAAATCGTGATTTGTAGTCTGCCATAAATCTGAAATTTCCGTCGTCGCTATATAATATAGTTTGTTGTTAAGTACTCAATAGAATTTATTACATTAAATAGTCAATTAAATACTTCAATACTCAGGTCAATATGAACATTATATCTATAAGGTATATAACTTTGTAACACCATACTGACGACTCCGTAAAAAACTACCTTATCTAGTCTGACGCATAGAATAGCACTTATCTTAGCAAGCTACAGAAAAAACATTCAATCGTATAATAACATAGCTTACGCCCACAACCAAATTAGAACTGCACTGCTACGAGTTGTCACAGTAAGACGGAAGTACTCCCGTTACTAGAAGTTAAATGCAGAACAAACGATTTCTGCTGAATACCCAGAAACTTGGCATAGCAAGAGGCAACTAATTGAAGGAGCCCTGTCTCCCAGGTATTAAGAAGTCATCTCCGCAAGTATTATGATGGTACTTAGTGCAGTCCACCAAAACGAGTCGGACCTCTACGCCAGGCGAATCCCGTTCTTAAATTGAAATACCCTAAACTAGCATCAGAAGAAAGCAACCTCGCCAAGGCGACGCGTGTCAATCTACATCATCTTCGATCTGAATGCTGTAACAGGTTACGTTCCAGATTCAACCCCGACATACATAATGCAAAAAATGCTTGTTATGTGTCCCCAAATGACACCAACCATCTTTCGATTGCAATGTGGAATCAACGCCTCTAGCACCCCTTTCCTAACTCCCTTTCCACCCCTATTCAAACTGCAAGTGTTCTTGCATTCCCGTTAGAGTGTAGTCGCAACAATTTGTGTGTAGTCGCAACTATCGGATGGGGCTACAACAAAACATAGCAAATACGGCCTGAGTGCGAAGTGTAGTCACTACAAGAGAACAAGGTTCGTGGGGTGAAGTTGGTATGGGCGAAATCAGACTTGAAATTAAGGCAAGGCAAGGCGTTCATCAATTCTTATCGAAGTGTTGTAAATTTGGTATTCATATGAATTAGTTTCAATTTTTCGACGGCGAGTTATGTTGTTTTTATCGGAAAGTTATCGATAATTATTTTTCGAAAAGCTATCGATATATTATCAAAAAATTATCGACTTGTTGTCGATTTGTTATCGGCTTCTTAGCAGAAAGTTGTCCTTTCATTATAAAAAGTTATCGATATGTTAGCGAAAAAATAGCGATATATTATAGAAAGACAATCGATTATTTGTCTGAAAAATTATCGATATGCTCTCGAAATTTATCGAAAATGTATATATTTATTATCAAAAACTTATCGATTTGATACCCAGGTTGCTATCGGCGCTTTTTCCATTTGTTATCGATGATTCATGTGCTTTTTATGAAACTGATACCAACAAAACTGAGATACAAAATTCGATAACACATTTGTGGTATCTTCGTAAGACTTTCAGTATTTGTGTGGCTCGCAAATATGCAGCTGTTAATCTCACCTACATGGCTGAGTCACTTTCTTGAATAATTCCCAACGGAAATGGCCGAAAGCTCATCACACTCTACATACAAATAAATTAAAGAGCAGCAAGTAAGGGTGTCTAAGTTCGTGTGTAACCGAACATTATATGATCAGCGTGAGTTTCAATTGTACAGTTAATTTCAGATAAATTTCGTTTTTCAATTTTGTTATGAGGGTTTTATTTTTTGGAGGCTCTTGAAATGTTTTGTAATTGTTTGATTAGAATGGTTCGTCTGACAACCCTTTTAAAAGTCTTTAAATTTGGGCGATGGTCTTTATCGATCCGATTCCTTCTATAAGAAAAAATAGGCGTACCAAATCTCAATACGATCCGTTTAAGTTTTCTTCGAGTAATAGCTTCCGAAACGTAGAACATTGTTTGGCGTTTCCAAGCCCATTTTAAAAAATTTAAATTTTGTTCCATTGATAATTATTGTTATTTTTAAATTTTTCTATATTGAAAAATTGTATTTTGTTTTTGGAATAGTAAATAGGAAATTTTTCAGACAACCTGCCATAACTGCGCAGATAGAAAAAAATATTGTTCTGGCCTTGAGCTCGGATCGAACCTTGAATCATTTATCAATAAGCCGATAAAAACAAAAACAATTTTAATTTTTCATTTTTCTTATTATAATTTCACTTGGGAAATGAAATACCATTAATATAAATCTCCTTTTTGCAATGATATAGCTTATTTTATTCGTCCACTACCCTTTTAAAAATCTTTTATATAAAAGAGGGCGCGGTACTAACCGATTTCGTTAATTCAAAGTCTCAATATCAGCCCACACGTCAAATTTTAACATTCTAGGTTTATTATTTACCAAATAATCTGTTTTTTGTGTTTTCCAAAATGTTATATATATAAAAAGTGGGCGTTGATATCATCCGAACCCCGCTCATTTTAAATTGCGATGGAAGATGAGTGCCAGGGAGCCCATATACCAAATTTCAATATTTACTCATGTTGACGTTTTCACAGACATACGGACGGACGGGCGAATGGACATGGCTAAATTGGTTCCTTTTTTTATCCTGAACATATTGATATATGGAAGTCTATATTTATCTCGATTCATTTATACCGTTACGAACAACCGTTATGTTACCAAAGCACGCTGAGTATAAAAAAGCAAGAGAATACGGTATTTAAAATATCTGTGCGAATTGTACCAAATCAAGCGAAATTCACTTTCCAATAAATGATGCCAAAAAAATGACCCCCCCCCCCAGGCGCAAGTAGGAATTAGAGTTCCACCCGCCGCATATTTTCAAACGGATGTTTTTGCTCGTTTCGGTATTCAGTTATAACATCAAAACCCGATTGGAGTATTTATAGACCGAGCCCGCCGTGCAAAGGTGGGTTTCCTCCCGGTAAGGTGCGATGTCGCCCGTGTGCCGATCAGAGGTTCCCGAAGTGCCCGGCCCCACCCCCACCCGACATTACCTAGTGTTTAACCCACCCTTTAATTTTACGCTCTATACACGAATGGATTCGCATAAATATATAATTAAATCAACAACGAATACTTTATAATAAAATATAATTATAAAATTTATTAAAATAATATTTATGCTTTATTAAAAAATATCAACAAAGATGCAAGGGAAAATCCATATTAAATTATATATATTTATTTTTTATATTTACAAACTTACCTACATACCAAACGAAATATTTTTAAAAACTTTTTAATTATATTGTATATTTTATAAAAATTCTAACAGGCAAAAAAATAAGCAGCCTAACACACTAAAAACAATAAAATGCATTGTCTAAAAGAAATTAATAATAAACACGTCAAATAAGGGCGTGGCTTGATTAAATGAAATAAACATGCAAACATAAAAGTTAACCATTAATTTTAGTACATAATATATTAATAAATAGGATGATTACCTCTGGCTAATCGCGTGCCACAGAGTTGACAAGAATATCAACGAGAAGGCCGACTACGACATTCATATTCATGCCAGGAAGGATTTTGCCCAGAGTTATGATTAGCAGATAATTGATAAAACAAAAATAATAAATAAAGCCCAAAAACAAATAATAAAGTGAGATGTTCTTATGTATGATTCCCGTAGTACACGAACAAGGGAGGAGACTAGGGGCATAAGGAGGCAAGGGGAAAACAATAAAAACAAAAAAATATAAAAAATAAAAACAAGAAACTAAACGGAGGGAATGATGGTGCCCCGACATGGTAGAGAATTTAATACACAACAAAACACAAAGGAATGGATATGTCCGAGGAAAGGGCTAAGACCCGTGTTTATTTCTGCCCATTGATTAGATTTTTCCGTCTCCCATGTGCTGAGATGTCCTAACCGAGAAGCGGAGGATTCACAGACCGAATTAGTTTGATTTTATTGCCAAGGATCTTTAGAGAACATCGAAAGTTTAGATCTACTCAGACAGGCAACCAGCTGAGATTTTTTTTGGCACCGAGAGATTTACAGAAGGGAAGCATAATTGATAGTAGATTTAGGGGCATATAGATATTATTAAAGAGTATATTTTATAGGAAAAGTATAAAAAATGAAAAAATTTAAAAAAATAAAAATGTGAATTAAGAAAGATAGAATTTTGAGGGGGGGAAGGGAGAGAGTGATTTATCGAGGATTTAGGAAAGAAAATGAGGATGTGGAGATGTAAAAATAATACCAACACATAATAAAAAAATAAATAAATAAAAGAGAAGGTAGTGAGAGCGGACTACAAGTAGGGACTCGAGATTCAGAGATTGAGATTCTTGGTGGTATATGAGGAATTGTGATTTAATGAGGAGATTTGTATTTGTGGTATGTGTGAAGAGTATTTGTTTTTAGATGATTTGTATGTATAAAGTTTTTATATTTCTTTGATTTTTGTTAGTACGAACGTGATCCTCATATCGAATCTTCCTTTAATTAATTAAATTCTTCGGTACCGCATTGGCTGTAACATTTGCCTGACATATGTTTGTAGAATGTATAGTGATGTAACAGAAGCAAATCGACAACGACAAACCATAACATAAGACATCATCATTATTGTTATTCATTTTTTAAAAAACATTTGTTTTATTGATTTCCTGTTCTTTTCTGTTTTCTTTTTATCGCGTCGAGACCATTATTTTTTGCATATACTTAAATGACTTCAACGTGTTAGTACGAATTTTGTTTCCAGCCGAGCTGTCTCACTCTAGAAGAAAAGCGGCACTATAATTGGAATTCTAATATATAATTATGACATGTGAAACCACTTGCGAGTCTTTAAAACAGAGATTGGTGGGGGAGAATAAAACGTATTTCTAAAAAATAAAAAAAAAAAAGTATGAGACAAACCGTTAATCTTTTATAAATAGGCACACCAGTAGCTATGTATTGTGCATCTACAGTTCACTGTATCTGAGCTGTATCAGTTACTGTAAATCTGATTAAAGTTAATTATCATAAAGTATAATATTATGGCAGGTAGAGCACTGAATCATTAGTATTTAGCAAGCATGTTAATACTGAAGATTATCTCAGGTTTTATACTCTCTTTATTAGCACCCTAAGTCATGCACCTTACAGTCCTTGTGAATTACCTTAATCTAGCAATGATTTGAAATTCAGCAGCACACTGATAGTTATCAGCGATAAGCATCAGTGCACAGTCAGTTTGAGAGTTAGAAGCGTGAAGTATCGGACACGAAACTGAAGAGTTTACTATAAGAAGTTGATTTTCAAAAGGAGTTGTCTAACCTCTGAAACTGGTATAAGAGGCAGTAGAAAACCGGCAGTTAAAGTGCACTGTGGATTGGAAATACATATTATATTAAGTAACGTATTATTAGTTTCCGCAGTAGTACTCGAGCAGGGTATAGAAGCAACACTAGCAAAGGAAGAGAGAGCACGAATAGGCGTATAGAGGTTCCATGTCACTTGGAAAAAGAAAAAAAAAAAAAAAACTTTTTGAACACCTTTCCAGCTATATTACTCATTTCCGAAAAAAACAAAAAGTACCAAATTTTTCAACTATATAGATGTAAG